>JAOTRH010143345.1:0-45332 GCA_034768845.1 Heliamphora exappendiculata | reverse complement strand
GTACATAAAGACAATCTCTCAATATTAAAACTCGATCTATACCAAAACTAAGAGTGACATCTCCTACTGCAACTGCTATTACCTTTGTATTATTGCCCATATATAGGTAAATCTCCCCATCACTAAGTTATCGAATTTTCTAGAACTCCTACAATGAATTGCAAACATGATTAGTGGGTCCGTATCTACACATCAGATACCCGTAAATAACACCGCTAAACATGTTTTCACAACTAGTGAACAAAAATTACCCTATTTGTTCTGCTTTCTGAGAAATACTGAACATAACTTTTTTCAGTGCCAGGTCTAGTTGCAGTGAAAACATCTGTCTTTTTGCTTTTTCACACCAGTCCGTGGCCTACTAACTACCCTGAAAATAGTGTCTCCCTATTTCTTAACCTTTTCCTTTTTTATGCCTTTCGGCCTAAAGAAAGAACCTTTTCAGAAATAAACATATTTCCTAGTATTAAAGGAATACCATTTGTGGTTAAAGCTATATCCAAGTTGCATTTCCAGTCAACATAATTTGGTCCCGTAAGTTTATTTTCTTTGAGTATTAAAGCGAATGGGTTGAAATCAATTCTAATCATAAGAATCACATAATTAAAAAATCGTCAATTATGATGAACAAAATTTTGAATTTATTTTAATTTGGTTCCCTCTACTATTTTAAAATTAATTTCCTAGCAGCTTGGTTACCCAAGACTAGCATGCCACGATGGGTAGACGTCTACTATTCTTCATCAGACCCGACATGCCAATTCCTTTTAATTTTACTATCTAGGCAACAGACCATGCCAAGTAAAATTAAATAACTGATATAATTTCGGTCTAGTATATAATAGTAGTGACTAAGATGGAGAGAATACTATCATATACAGTTAAGTGTTAACCATTACCTAATACCAAATTAATCGCTTTGCAATGAACCATTCAGATGGAGAAGTGATTCGCATTAACAATTATCCAGAATTATCCCTAAAGGAGGTTTGCACTGGCGATACCGCAATTAATCCGTCCGATGGGGAGGAAGGCGTTATTGGCAACACGTAGGATTTAATTGCATCGCCTACAAACTGGTGATGGAGACCGCAGAATTTATCTATGAATAAATTCTCTCTCTTACTTAGATTTTTAAAATATTTTTTAGGGTTATAAAAATTTGTTTAATTAAAATAAATTTATTAATTTAAAAAATCATGCAATCGGAAAAAATCAAACACTTTCCGTGTACACGATTTCAAAGATTTTAATTTATCAAACTATTTTTTCGTGTTTAAATGTGTAACAAATAAAATTTAATAAATGCACAATTTTTTCTTTAGCTTTTCAGCTAAGCTAGTGATTAAATGCATTTATTTATTTTATTTTTGGTTCTATATTTTTTGAAAAATAATAATTTATTTCAATTAAATATTTTTTTATTTAATTAATTCAAGATATCCGATTTAAAAAAAACCATCTTAAACGTATTATTTTGTAAAAAATAAAATATCTAAAAAAGATTTATTTAATTAAAATTAATTAATTAAAAAAACTTAATTTTATTTTTGATTACAAAACATTTTAATTAAAATTGAATTTCTAAATTAATTAAATTAACAGGATAAATAAAACTAATATTTATCATCCAAGCAATTAATATAAAATAAATAAATTAAATACAAAATAAATATGAATCCTAATTTTATGATTCATCTGAAATTCTAAAAAATTTCAATCTATTGTTGAAAATAAGATTCCAAGTCTTCTGCTTGCATTAAAATTCTTTGATTCTATCCTTTCACTTCCACTGTTTGCTTGGAATTCTCTCGCGCCTGAAACACTTTGACCGGAACAGTGTTGAGTTTTCTTGGGTGCGCCATTGTTTGCATAGGAAACTGGCATTGTAGTGTTTTTAAAAAAAAATAAAACACCGAAAACAGTGTTTGGTTCAATTTCAGAAACCAGCAGCCTTTTTTGATTTGTTACGGAATTTGTGCAAGTGGAATTCCGCTTGCTGAAGGGACGCTGCCGTGGGAATAGGATTGCGCCAGCCTGGCGCTTGGAAAACCGAGCCACTGCCGTGATTGGCTTTCCTGGAAACCGCAGCTTTTTGTTTTGGAAACCACGGCTGTTTTTGCTCGGGAAAACCGGCTGTGCCAAAACAGCCTATGGCGCCGCTGTTTGGAATATTGCTCCAGTTTGCTTTCTTCCTTTGAAAAACCAGACTGCTTCTGTTTGGCGCAACAGTGCGCCTGTTACGTTGCTTGCTGCAGCTGTTTGGAATGCCTCCGCCTAGGCCTCGTTTGGGACAATGTGTGCCGGTGACTCTTTTTCTTCCTTTATTTTTTATTTAACCAGAAAAAATTTTAGAGAGAAAAAAAATATTTCAAAGCAATAAAAAAAACTTATTCGCGGCTAAAACCACCGGAACCACCGTCGGTTGCCGCCACCAACCACTGCCGTTTTTTTCATACATGTTCTTATTTTTTCTTTCTAATAAACTAGACAAAAAACTTAAAGAACATAAAAAAATATACATCAAAACCTATATCCCGTAGGCTCACATTCGATCTAAAAATAATTAATCTATCATGGTCAACCCCGTAATTAAAAAAAATTAAATCAGCATCCACACATTCAATCAAATAAGAAAATAAATGATGATCATAAAACTAAAATTCAGAACGCTTGCAAAATAAAATTAGCATAGTTCTAAATCTACCTAATCTTGATAAACCATAAACAAAATACAATACAGCTCTAATACCAATTTGTTGGAGGCAATACTGCCAAGATCATTATTTTTTAAAATAATTTTTGGCAAAAAATTAACTGGACGGGCAAACGCCGAAACGGGCTCCAGATAAAATTTTTGACGACGAACGATCAAAATAAAATCCGTGCAACCAAAGTTAATTTAGAAAAATACTACTTGTCGATCTAATCTTCAACTACGACTTGATTCCGAGTTGAAGTTCCAGTCAGATCTTCTACTGTATTTCCTTATGCGATCCTCAAATGTAGTGCGAGCTACGATCTTTCAAAAATTCGTACCGGCAGAACCCCGATATATTTAAGTCTTGAGAGACAAAAATAATATCATAATAATAATGATATTAAATTCATCATAAACTGGTTCAGCCTACCTGCATAAATATAGGGTTACAGCAAGGACCTGGAGAGTAATTATGAATTAGAATTCCAGTGAAACACAGATACCTACCAGCGATTTCTGCAATTATGGAAAGACATGCAGCAATTTTTGTAATTTTTATAAAATACTAAATTACAGTTCACACCACTAAAGAACTATAATTGCACTCTAACCCATAATCTCAAGACCTTCTTGCATTGAGATCCTGTTATTAAATGCTTTCTATTTCTCCCCATGTTAAGATTTTTGATACCCTCCAATTAAATTTAATTACTGATAATTTAATTTAATCGACATCTTGATATTTCTTAAACCCTTTTACTTAACTTATTTGACCGCCGGATAATCAAATTCACCTACAGGGTTTAGCCCGGTCAAAATTTATAAGCATCCTTAAGGGGGTATCGTCAATCTCGATTCATCGGGACATAGATTCTGTCAATAATTAATATTTTCTATATAAACAGTACCGCTATCTAACTCACCAGGAATATAGACCAATATAAGATCGCACCCTCTAATGAATCAAAACAACGAATATAAAATATATGCAAATCAATAATTATTTCAGAATTAAGAGAATAAGCACTATTCATAATAACCTTGGAGCGTGAATTAATTTATATAGTCAGTACAAAATTAATTACTCTAAATATTCCATTCAATACACAAAGTATACTGGCACAGAGAGTTAGAACAATAGACGACACTATTATCTATTCCCCGTAATCAAGACAGTCCTACTAAAACTCTGTGCCACAATCGTACTGATGGTATGTCCATTTCCATCTAAACTGTGAATATAAAATTTATATCCTGTGAGAATCTAAAATCTGATCTTCTGTGTGAAAATCGTACTCTACACACCAGATTAAATACTATACAGAATATCGGACATCTATGCATAACATTAAAGAAATGATATACATACATTGCTCATAAAGATTCTCATAAAATAGAAAATTAATTTATTAAATAAAATTAAATACTAAAAACATGATTTTTAGTATACTAACCCTAACATGAGTATGCTTCGTCCTTCTTTTCTGCAGCAGCCATTACTTCAAAGGTAGCAGCAAGCGCCAGATCAGCTTCACGGCTAAGACGGGTAGCTTTTACTTCTTTGGTTTCCTTGGCTTTGAACTGCTTGCTCTAGGCTTCGCGAATCCATTGAAAATATTCCTCTACCTTTCTGGAGTTGGCTTGAATTGCTATGATAATTCCCTAATCATATTCTTTTCCCACTTGATGTAGGATGGCCTTGTTGTAGTTGACTATGGAGATGATGCTGTCATCTATTGTTTTGCAAAGGTCCTCCCAGCATCTGTAGCATTTTCAATGTCACGCTGAAGGCCACGGTTGGTTTTATCCAAATGCTTGACTTTATCAGATAAGGTGGATACCATTTTATTAAGATCCAACAGGTCTTGATCGACCTTGTTTTGGAAAGAGGTAGGGGAATAGATAAGCCTTTGATTATAGAGACATCCTCAGAAAGATCCACATAAGAAGCAGAAGAAGTTGTTGGGGCAGAAGGAATATCAAAAGAAACAGGAAGAGGAGGAGGAGCATATGATAGAGCACTAGATGATTTAGGAATGTCAGTGCGAGCAGAAGGAGCGAATGAGTCAAAATCAACACGAATGGGAGAAAATTCTCGGGATGCATGCTGTAGGCGAGACACATATGGTGTTCCACGTCTGGTGGTCCAGACTCCATCAACTTTTAAGATTTGCATATGCTTTAGAGTCGAAGCACCATAAAAGTCATGTTTTGAGAATGCAACCATTTTTTTAGTGGACAAGTCTACGCCAAAGTGGCAAAAGACTCAGGTAAAAAATATGGCATGTGAAAGAGAGGAATTGGACTTTCCATGTGATTGCAACATGTTAGAGATAAACAAAAACCAAGATCAAGGTTCTGTTGTTCTAAGATGCACCACATGATAAAAACATGCATATAGGCAACATCACTGAATTTTTCCATATGTGGAAGAAAAATATGGTTGACCATAAGATGCAAAATTCGCATCTCAAGTTTGAGGGAATTTGCTTCTAAGGGTTTGGCAAGGTCAATCTCATTATTTTCAAAAATACTTCTAATGGCATCAGAAAAGGAAAAACCGTCAATGTTTATGGGTTTCTTGTTACAAGCCACAAACATTTCACCCTCCGGTATGCAAAGAATTTCATTTAGGATTGAGGGGGTCAAGTGAATCTCAGTACCATTCACCCACGTGGTGATGGTGGCGGTTGGAATCGAGGAGACATGAATGTGAGTGTAGAATAGTTTAACGAGTGTGGGATAGTGAGGTTTACGAATCTGTAGAAGTCTCTCCCACTTGAGACTCGAGAATAAATCCTTAAAATGCATTTCAATAGAGTCGAAAAAGGAAAATCGACACTACAGCCAGGAATAACTTTGCGATTTACAAAGGAAGAGAAATAAAGTCATTGAAATTTAGGGGATTTAAAACTTACGGCTTTTGACATTGCAACCTCTGCCGTTGCCATTGCTGCTGCCGTTATAGTGGTTGCCTTCTTCATTTTGGAGGTCCTAGGGTTCGAAGAACCCGCTTCACCGGTGTGTTTTGTGCTTTTTCCCATTGTTCTTGGAGGCATTGTGAATGATTTGAGGGTAGATTGGAAGAGAGGAGGAGGAGACAAGTCGACACGATTTTTCAAAGGAACAAAAAGTGCGGGAGACGAACAGTTGTGTGAGAGAGAGGGGAAACGACGCGACTGATGGGATCAGTGCCTCTTATATTGACATAAAGATTTGTGTCGACACAAACGTCAGTTGAGTCAACACTTTTCTTCGCGAATGGGGGTGACTGAAAATAAAAATTATGTCGACACTTTTTCAGAAGGTATCGACACTTTCGGCTATTTGGGTTGACACGATTAAGTTTTGGGTCAACACAAATTTACCGAGAGTCAAACAATGAATTTGAGTAGGCACTATATAGAAAGGGGTCGGTAATTTTCTCTCAGTGCCACTTTTCTACAGCTTTGGGTCAACTCAGCACACATATGTGTTGACATTTTTTCAAGTGGTGTTGACACTTTTCACACATCAATGTCCTCTAATTATTGTTTCATCTAAAGAACTTATGCACAACAGCTTCCAGCTACTATGTACTCAGCCTCAGCTGTAGACAAGGCTACTAAGTTTTGTTTCTTGCTAAACCAAGAGATTAGTGAGTGTCCTAGGATTTGACAAGTTCCACTTGTACTTTTCTTATCTACTTTATATCCAGTAAAATTAGCATCTAATAGCCAAATAAGTCAAAGGCTAATCCTCTAGAATAGAATAATTTTAGGTTTTGTGTATCTAAGAGGTATCTAAAAATGCGCATAACAGCGGTCTCATGTGAATTTTAAGATTTAATTGAAATCTAGCACACATGCATACACTAAACATGATATTGGGACGGCTAGCAGTTAAATATAATAGAGATCCAATCATACCTCCATATCACTTTTCATTTACTGCCATCTTCGTTCTTGTCAAGCTTTGTTATAGGACACATCGGAGTTCTCATAGGTTTTGCTTTTAGCATGTCAAACCTCTTCAATGTGTCCTGAGTGTACTTAACTTGATTAATGTAGATTCCTTATTGAGTTTGTTTGATTTAAAGTCCAAGAAAGTAGTTGAGCTTACCCATCATATTCATCTCGAATTCTCCCTACATACACTTAGCAAAATCATAGCAAAGAGATTCATTAGTTGAACCAAAAATAATATCATTTATATAAATTTGGACAACTAGCATATCATTTCTTTAAAACTTAATAAAAAGAGTGGTGTTAATTTTTTCTCTTGAAAATTTATTTTCAATCAAGAATTTACTTATCCTTTCATACCATACTCTAGGTGCTTGCTTTAAACCGTAAAGAGCTTTGATAAGTTTGTAAATATAGTTTGAAAAATCTAAATTTTCAAACTCAGGAAATTGTTTCACAAAACTTTTCTCTGAGATAAAACGATCTAAAAAGGCACTTTTGACATCCATTTGATAGAGTTTTAAACTTTTAAAGCATGTAAAAGCAAGCAACATCCCAATGGTTTCAAACCTAGCTATAGGAGAAAAAGTTTTATCAAAATCGATGCATTCTTCTTGATTGTAACATTTGGTTACCAATCGAGCTTTGTTCCTAAAAACTACTCTATTCTTATCCATTTTGTTTTTATAAACCCATTTTTGTGCCGATAATAGAGTGTTCCTTAAGTCTTGAGACTAAAGTCCAAATCTTGTTTATTTCAAATTGATTAAGCTCTTCTTGTATAGCCAATGTCCAAAACTCATCATTTTCAACTTCTTCAAAATGTTTAGGTTCAGCCTGGGAAAGAATGCTAGATTACCACAAAAATTATGTAGAGAAGATCGAGTTTTGATACCTTACGATGGATCACCAATGATAAGATCTTTGGGGCGACCATGTGCATACGTCCACTCCTTAGGCAAATATGAATTTTTAGGATTTGAAGATCCAGCAGCTTGTTGGACTTTAATTTGTTGAGAATTTAAAGCTTCTTCTTGATTTGATTCTTCTTTTTCTTCGATGAAAATATCTTCAACACCTTTTTCTATGTCAACTAAGTTATCTTTACAAAAATTCGTTAAAGAACCAAGGTTTGCTTCATCAAAAACAGCATGTATAGATTCTTCAACAACTAGAGTTCTTTTTTTGAAAGCTCTATGAGCTTTGCTAGTTAAAGAACATCCTAAGAAAATACCTTCATCAGATTTTATGTCGAACTTGCCCAAATATTTTTTGTTGTCATTCAAAATAAAACATTTGTACCCAAAAGTGCGAAAATAGCTGATGTTAGATTTTCTTCAATTTCATAGCTCATATGGGGTTTCTTGAAAGAAGCTCGTAGCATAACTCTGTTTATGATAAAACAAGCAGTATTAACAGCCTCACCCCAAAAGTATCGTGGTAGGTTATTTTCACAGAGCATGGTTATAGCTATTTCTTCTAAAGTCCTATTCTTTCTCTCAACAACTCTATTTTGTTGAGGGATTCTAGGCGCAAAGAAGTTATAGTTAATTTCATTATCATCACAAAATTTTTCAAAATCTTTATTTTCAAATTCTCTACCATGATCACTTCGAATACTTGTGATTTGAAAACTTTTTTTTCATTTTGAACTCTCCAAGATAGTTTTGCAAAAGAGGCAAATGCTTCATCTTTATGAGCTAAGAATAGCACCCAAGTGTATCTAGAGAAGTCATCAACAATAACAAAGGCATATCTCTTGTCTCCAAGGCTTAGAGTCCTTGTTGGACTAAATAAGTCGATGTGCAATAGTTGTAATGGCCTAGAAATTAAAATATCATTTTTTGAATGAAAAAAACTTCTAATTTGTTTGCATTGTTGACATGCATCACACATTTTGTCCTTTTTAAATTTGATTTGGAGTAAATCAATCACCAATTCTTTTTTTAAAAATTTGGAAATCAAGTTCATGTGTACATGTCCAAACCTTCGATGCCACAACCAACTATTATCACTCAAGACGGTTAAACACTTGGTGTCATTTTTGAAAAGATCATTTAGAGTAAATGTATAAGCATTTTCATGCCTATGGCCTTCAAAAATAACTTTATTATTGGTTGAATTTTCAATAGCACACTTAGCATGATTAAAGATAACCTTGTGACCTTTGTCACAAAGTTGATTTATGCTAAGAATGTTATGTTTCAAACCATCAACAAGTAAAATATTTTCAGTAGAAGGGGAAGAAATTTTACCGATACAACCAATTTCTATGATTTTTTCTTTGCTATTGTCACCGAATGTCACTCCTTGAATCAGGACTTGAAACATACCTGCAAGAAGAATTAATTTTTGATTTTTGCTACCTAAATTCTTTTGGGTCTTTTGGAGTTAGTTCCTTGAGAATGTGTTCTCTTAGGAACCCAAACCTTCTTGATAGATAGATTTGAAGGTTTTCTATGTGGACAATGTGTGGCAGTGTGTCCATATTCATAGCAATAAAAATAAGTAGTATTTTTATGATTTAAAGATGCTTTGACAAAAATATTGTTTAAGAACTTTTGTTTCTTCTTTGTTCTATATCTAATTCTGCCTTTGTCAAAAACATATTTTTGTATGCCAAGAAGTTTGTCTAAGTTGTTCTTTCCTTGAGTAAACTTGTAAACCGTTTTTGTAATGTCTTCAACCTTTTTATTCAAAACTTTGTTTTCATCCTTCGAAATAGAAACTTGTTTTGACAAAGCAAGTTTTTTACTTTTCAAAGTTTCAATTTCACTTGAGGAGGAAAGAACCAACTTCTTTAAAATAGAGTTCTTAGCACCCATTTTTCTCAATTTACTATGCAAATCTTCAAATACATTTTTAACTCATCTAAAGAGAAAGAGTCATGGGTTACCTCATAATCTTCTTTAGCCATAAGACATAGAGTTTTAACCTCGTTCTCTTTTTTTCGTCTTCGGAGCTGTTGTCATCACTTTCACCCCTTGCGACTATCATAGCCTTCTTGAGGCCCTTTTTGAATTTCTTCTTAAGTAAAGGACATTCAATTTTGATATGTCCAAGCTTCTTGCACTCGTAGCAAATGATTTTCTCTTTTTTGTAGTCGTTTTAAATTTGCTAGAGTCGCCTTTTAATTTGGTAGGCTCGCCTCGGTGTCCTTCCTTCTTGAAAAACTTTCTTCCTCATTGTTTCTTATTTTTAAGAAGCCTTTGAATTTCTTTGTGAAGATGGTCATGTCTTTGTTCTCATCACTTGAGGAATCTTTGTTGGACTCTTCATCATTAGTTAAGGATTTGAAGGCAATGCACTTCTTCTTTTTGCTGACATCCTTATCGTCCATCTTTATGTTCATTTCATGGGTCATGAGAGATCCAAAAAGTTCTTCTAGGCTGAGAGTGTTGAGATCTTTAGCTTCTTAAATAGCTGTAACCTTAGCTTCCCAGCTCTTAGGCATACAACTAAGAATTTTTCTCACTATTTCTACATTGGAATAAATCTTATCAAGAGATTTTAGTCCATTTATAATATCAGTAAAGCGTGTAAACATATCAGATATGGTTTCATCGTGCTTCATTTTAAATAACTCATAATTATGCATAAGCAGACTTATTTTGGACTTCTTCACTTGGTTAGTACCCTTATGGATAATTTCAAGTCTATTCCATATTTCTTTTACGGTGTCACATGTAGAGATCCTATTGAACTCATGGAGTCAAGTGAGCAATTTAGGAGATTCATAACTTTAGCATTCTTTTAAATTTTGTTAATGTCATTCTCTGTCCATTTAGATTCAGATTTAGGAACAATTGTTCCTTTAACAGTCTTAGTGGGTTTTTTGGGTCCATTAATGATAACCTGCTAAAGGTTATAGTCTATGGCTTGAATATAGATTCTCATTCTAGCCTTCCAATAATTATATTTTATTTTATTGAACAAGAGAGGTCTATTGGTCAATTGACCTTCGAATTGGATAGGTCCGATGCTAGTGGTTGTCATATAAACTTTTAGACTGTTAAGTCAAAAATAAGAGCCCAAGCTCTTATACCATTTGTTAGTTTTAGGCAAACCAAGAGGGGAATGAATTGGGTCTAAAAAATTAATAACAATTTTTAAAACTTTTTCAAAAATTTTATAATATAACAAACAAATATAGTAAGATAATTAAATATTAATGCAATGCAAAAATTATAGAGGTTATGGATAGAGAGAAAGAACCAGACACCAAGGATTTATAGTGATTCAGCTTCTTCTAAGCCTACGTCCACTCTTTAAGTCTCCCATTGAGAATTTTCACTATGTAGAATACTTTACGGGCACATTTCAAGCCTTATAACCTCAAGATTTCACTTGAGAATATCCACAAGGATACGAATGTTTACGAGCACATTTAAAGGCCTTACAATATAGCAAGATGATCCTATAAAAATAATCTCATATTTTCTTCTAATCACTCTTAAGCTCTTCTTTGATGAGATTTATTCACTCACTCAAAGGACAAAGGGTGACTCACCCTTGAATACAATAAATGAAGTGTTTAGATGAGAATCACTCACTCCCTTTACAGAAATTGATTAGCAATAAATGAAGAGGTAAAGAGAGATGAAGTATAAGAGCTGGAGTTCAGCAATAAATGAAAGCTTGAAGATTTTGAGTTTGAATCAAGCAATAGAACACTGATTGTAAGTCTCCATAAAGATTAAATGCTGAGGAGTAACTCTTTATATAAGCTCTTAACCGTTGGGGGTAAGTGAGAGTATTAAATGCCAAAAATCTAACCGTTGATGTCTGTCGCGAATTTAAATTCTTGTTGTAGGTGTCGACACAATTTTTTTGAGTCGACACAAAATGTCTAGGGTACGGATCTTCAAGTGATTGGATCGACTCAAATCTTCTGAGGTGTCAACACAATTTCTGAAATCTTCCTCACCAACACAACGGTGTCGACACATTTAGATATTGTGTCGACTCAAAGGTTCTTCAGCATCTGGGAGAGGACAATTTGTGTAGACTCAAATCTTCTTAGTGTCGACACGAAAATTTTGCAAGAACCCTTGGGATATTTGTGTCGACTCATTTGAGCATTAGTGTCGACACTAAAATTCTTTAGGCGGGCTCGGGATATTTGTGTCGACTCTTCTTCAATTTGTGTCGACACACAAAATTCTACAGGTGGTCTAGTACTTTTGTGTTGACTCATTTGGCATTTGTGTCGACTTAAAATTTTGGATAACAAAAGCGAGGAACAACTTTTGTGTCGACACAAATTCAATTTGTGTCGACTCATTTTGAGTGCAGAGACTTTTAGCTCTTTTGTGTTGACACAAAATTCATTTGTGTCGACACTAACTTTTAATACCTGAAACATCTTCAACAAACTGTTTAGGGTGTCAAACTATTTGTTTAAAGGTGTTGACACAATTGATATCTTCAAGTATACTTTGTTTTAAAATTTTGATTTAATTATCAATTTGGTTCAACACAAAATATTCTCAAGAATATTTAGGTATTTTAATCCTTTTAAGAGGTAAGTCATTTCTTTTAGCTAAAGGTGTCAACTCATTTATTCAATATGTGTCAACACTTTTTAAAAAATATATATAAATATTATCCTTTTAAATCTATTTATTCTTAAAAAATAAATTATAAAAATTATCAAAATTAATATAAAAAGCCCTTAGGCTAACACCCACAAAGAAATAGACTTATGTGCTCAGTTTCAATTTACCCATATTCCCTTTTAACACATGTACTAGACACTTCCAAATCTAAATATGTCTCAGGTTAGGTTTACCGAGCATCCACAATTCTGTGGGAGTAAAAGGTACTAACTTAGATAGTACTACATTCTGAATATAAGTTGTTGTCTCTAATGCAAGTCTCCAAAATGAATCGGGTAATTCTGAATAACTCATCACCGACCTTGCTATCTCTATAAGAGTCATATTCCTTCTTTCTGCTACACCATTTGCTGCGGAGTGCCCAGTGCAGTCAACTAGGATATATTCACTTCTGATGACAAAAAGTCCTTAAACTCTCCAAAGAGGTACTCCCTATCACGGTCGGATAGTAGCGATTTGATACTTTTACCAGATGCTTCTCGGCCTCCGCCTTGAATTCTTTAAATTTCTCAAAATATTCAGACTTACGGTGCATCAGATAAATGTATCAACACCTTGAGTAGTCATCAATGAAACTAACGAAGTACTCAAGTCACTTCTAGTCCGAATTATCATAGGACCATACATATCAGAGTGAACTAATTTCAACGGTTCTTTAGCTCTATAACCTTTAGCCGAAAAAGGGTCTCCTGGTCATCTTATCCTCTAAATAGAATTCACAGACTAGAAGTGCCTCCACTTTCAATGAACTCAAAAGTCCATCTTCTACCAGTCTATTTATCTTTTTTAAATTAATATGACCTAAGTGTAAGTGCCAAAAAAATATTTGGTTCATTAAAGAAGAAAACTTTCTCTTATATTGTAAATTAGATGTGTTATTCAATTCAGTCAGTTGCAGTGTATGAGATGTTAGAATAATAACAAATAAATTATCTACCAATGTACCAAAATATATAACCAGTTTATTATCCTTAATAACCACAGAATTATTAAAATAAACCAAATATCTATTTATAACCAATCTAGAAACGGAAACTAAATTCTTTCTAATGGAAGGTACATCAAGACAATATCTCAATATTAAAGCCTGATCTCTACTAAAACTGAGAGTGACATCTTCCACTACAACTGTTGTCACCTTTGTATTATTGCTCATATGTAGATAAATCTCCCCATCACTAAGTTTGTCGAGTTTCTTAGAACTCCTGCAACGAATTTCAGACATGATTAGTGGCTCCCGTATCTATACACTAGGTACTGGTAGATAATATTGCTAAACATGTTTCCACAACCAGTGAACAGAAATTATGTTGTTTGTTAACCTTGCTGAGATAAACAGGACATTGCTTTTTTCAGTGTCGTGTCTGGTTGTAGTGAAAACATCTGTCTTTTAGTTTTTTCATAAAAGTCCGTAACCCACTAAAACTGTGGCATCTCCCATTGCAACTGCTATTACATTTGTATTATTTCCTATATGCAGGTAAATCTCCCCATCACTAAGTTGTCAGATTTTTTAAAACCCTAACAATGAATTGCAGACATGATCAGCGGCTCTCGTATCTAAACATCAGGTTCTGGTAAATAACACCGCTAAATATATTTCCACAATCAGTGAATAGAAATTATCCTATTTGTTCTGCCTTTTGAGAAATACTGGACATTGCTTTTTTTGATGCCTTGTCTGGTTGCAGTGAAAACATCTGTCTTTTGGGCTTTTTCACACCAGTTCGTGGCCTACTAACTACCCTGAAAATTGTGTCTCCCTGTTTCTAAATATTTTTCTTCTTCATGCTTTTCGGCCCAGAGGAAGAACTCTTTTCAGAAACAAACACATATCCTGACATTGAAGGAATATCATTGGTAGTTAAAGCTATATCCAAGTTAGTTTTTCAATCAACAAAATTTGATCCCGTTAATTTATTTTCTTTGAGTATTGACACGAGTTGATTGAAAGCTTTTTTAATCATGAGAATCACATAATTATAAATAACCGTTAATTATGACGAGCAAAAATTTGAATTTATTTTAATTTAATTCCCTCTACCATTAAAAAAATTCACCCGCAGTCTGGTACCCTATGTATAGCATGCCTCGATGGAAGGACGTCTAATATCCATCGTTTGTCCAAACAGGTCCATTCCTATTAATTTTACTATCTAGACAACTGACCCAGTCAAGTAAAATTAAATAATTGACATAGTTTTAGTCTAAAAGATAATAATAGTGACTCAGAGAGAGAGAGGATACTATTATATACAGTTAAGTGTTAACCACCACATAATCCCAAATCAATCGCTTCGCAATGAACTCTTCAAATGGAGAAGTGATCCACACTAACTGTGAGACCCTAACCCATTTTCCTTTTCGACATTTTTCGACGCGCGTTTGGTGTTTTTATTGTTGCATGTTTTTATGAGTTTAGATGCATAATTGGGATTAGATATGCATGCGGGATAGGTTCCCGGGGCCGTGGGTCATTGTGGAGCGATTTTCAAAAAATTTAAAAAATATATATTTTGAAGGCCTATAAATATCTGGAGTTAGATATTTTCAAAAGATATTTTCCAAACATAACTCTTAAGTTTTCTCTTTTTTCTCTCTGCCTTCTCTCTAAGTTCTCGGGGGCCCAGAGTTCGGTTTTCGACGATCAGACTGTGAATTCTTGGTATCAGCATCGAGCGCTACGCAATCATCTAGTCAAATTTTGATTCTGGCAAAGCTTGGTTTTGCACGTGGTTCGAGGCATCGAGTTTTTAACTCACCGAGGTAGGATCTTAGACTCTCATGTCTTATAAGGGTGCTACGTGTAATCGTGTGCGTTTTTAACAGTTAGATTGCTGTAGATCTGACTTTATTTCAAGAAAACCGATTAAAAATGGGGTTTGTTGTGTCAATTTCGGTGGATGAAATCGGGTTTTGAATTTTTCTTTTCGAGGTTTTGTGGTAGTTTTGGGTTTGGGCACGTTCGACGGTGTCGAGATAGTGCTTAAAGGCTTAGATTTGTGGTTGAGATGGTGGTTTGTGAGTGTTTGACAGTTTTGGGGCCAAGAACACTCAAGAACAGAAATTCTGGGTTTCTCTCGGGTGGTAGCCCGCTCGAGCGCCCGATGTCCGCTCGAGTGAATTGGCTACGTTGGGCCATTTTGTTTTGATGTTATCTTCCTCATCCGGACTCAAAATTAGGTCATTCTTATACTCAAATTGAAGCCCCGGAAGTTCGCTTTCCAATGACACCTCTCTCACTTTAAAATTCTTTTTGTAAAAAAAGTTATGACCAAAAGAGTGAAAGTGTGTCAAGATTTTCAAACCATTTTTCACCCATTTTTGGCCGAATGTTTGGGAAAAGGTTGTTTTTCATCCTTGTTGGCCCTTTGACCTAATTTCGTGTTTCGTGGGGCATTGTGGTGTTCTTGTAGGTGTTGTGGGTTTGTGTTGGCCATGTTGGGCATGTGTGGGTTCGTGTTTGCCAAGTTGAACGTGTGTGAGTCTGTTTTGGTCGTGTTACGCCCTTGGGAGTTTGTTAGTGTTTTGTGGTTTGGTGGTTGGTTCTTTAGTTTTCAATTGGCGTCCTATGGTATTCAATTAATTGATTTATGGACATTAGTCGATTCAAATACTTGTGGATTCTTTTTGGGGTTCGGTTGGTTGTGTGAAGGCTTCAGGAGTCGTGTGGTAGCCTCTCGGTCGATTGAGTTATGGAGCTTGATCGACTGCTCTCCTCTAGTGATTTTAGTTGATTGGATTATAGGATCCTGTCAATTGAAGTCACGGAGAGGGTGTTGGTCATTTCATGCGGGGTGTTGGTGCACGGTTGTGTGCTTGGTGGTTCGTGCATCATTCCGTGTGGGGGTTTGGTTTTGTTTCTCAGTTTGAGTTTTCTCCCAGCGTCGACCGCTCGAGTGGTGGTTGTGCACTCGAGCGGGGTGGTGCCAGAGAGTTGGGTTGGTGGTTGACCGCTTGAGCGGTGGTTTTTTGCTCGAGCGGAGTTGTGGCAGTGTGTTATGTCAGTTGGGGACCGCTCGAGCGGTGGTTGAGCACTCGAGCGCTTAGGCTGTGTTGGCTTCTGGGTTAGGTTTTGGTTTTGGTTATCCCGGTGAGTGGATGGGTCATTCGACTATCGAAGGACGGTGTGTGTGGCATGTGATGTCGTATCGGGTTAAGTAATGGGTGGCGTCATGATGTGAAGTTATATATGGCTGTGTGCATTTGTAACTCGTTACGTGCATTTATAACTCTAGTTTATTTATGTACAGAATATGTAAGTGGATTACATGGCTATGATAACGTTGTGTGTAACGTGGTTTATACTTTAAAACTTAGAGTTTTATAGGCATGTGACGTGATTTGTGGAACGTCGTGTTGATACGTGATTTTATGCATTAAATCCTGGTTTAGATTTGCATATGTATTTGGAATGGGATAGACAAGTTTGTGATTTTGTAGATGTTAACCCTAGTTAACTTGGCGTGTGATGGGGCGGCAGTCCCTCGGCTTGAGGCCAAGAAGAAGCATATGGTGGGGCGGCCGTCCCTCGGCTGGAGGCCGAGAAGATGCATTGGGGCAGCGGTCCTTCGGCGAGAGGCCGAGAAGACGCATGGGTGGGGGCGGCAATCCTTCAGCTTGAGGTCGAGAAGACACGTATGTTGGGGCTGTAGTCCCTCGGGTTGAGCCCAAGAAGTTACATGGTTTGCATGAACTTCATTACGGGACGGATAGACCAATTTTTAAATTATTTTTAAGAGTCGTGTGAATCGCGATATAAAAAAAAACATTTTCAAACTATTTTCAAGACTCCTGTGTGAGAGTCAAAAGATGGTTTGTATCCTCGCTTTCCGTTGGATGTGAAGACTATTTTAAGGCTTGAAAGAGAGTCTAAAACTGTACTTCAATTTTCTAGCATATTTTGTTTATATTGCATGCTTGTCTAGTTTCTGTTGAACCTTGGCTCATGGTGTGGGATTTACTTTTCTTCAGGTACCGGTCATGTAGGTTGATCTGGAGGTGCTGGAGAGGTGGAAGAGTTATAGTCTTCCTTTTTGTTTCTATCTGTATCATGTATGCTTAATACATGTTTCTCGGCGTTGGAGCCATGTAATGTATGCCGTTCGGCATTTATATACAATGCATGTATGATTTATTTTGTAAGTGTAATCTCAAGCTGGGTGTTGTGGTTGTTTGTTTATGAGTGTTTCACGTAGCCCGGAGTTTGGGACGTGACAAAATGGTATCAGAGCTCTGGGTTTGAATACCTATGAGCTGTGGGAAGAGGGTGTATCCCGTGTGAGGTTGATTGCGTGTGCTTGATAGTATGTGTTTAGATGCTTTGATAACATGTACGTGTTAGCATGATAGATATGTGAATGATGTGTATATGTGAGCATGTGGGTTGAACTGTGAGATTGATTGGTCCTACCTTTGGGCATTTGGATTAATAAACTTGGGAGCCAAGTTAAAAATGCGTTTAACTGACGTGAATTCTAGCAGTGAATCTAAGTAGGTTATCCAGATTGACGTGTCATTCTTGTCGGTTCTCCTCGGTATGTGGGGTTTGTTTCTCATGAACCTATGTGCTTATGTGTTAGCATGCTTATGTGGTTTATGCTATGTGCTGCATCTCATGTTCTGTCCTTTTCATATAGACATGATGTTTACGCGGAGAGGGCGAGGCCGTGTTTGAGGTTGTGACCACGGGTTTAGAGTTGGTGGTGGACTCCATGGGTGGTGTGCTGTGTTGAGACAGCGGTTTGTGAGGATGTGAGGTTGGGGTGAGTTGTAAATCCTGAGTTTTTGAGATAGTTGGCCATTGTTTAGGATGCCTGACCTTGTTTGACTATATCCTATGAATGGTTTGGCTGACCATCTGGTATGCCTGTGTCGATTGCAATCGACAGTTTGTTTTCTTTTGGCCTTGTGTTGAATTTCGGGGATAAAATTTCTTTAAAAGGGGTAAAGTTGTGAGACCCTAACCCGTTTTCTTTTTCGGTGTTTTTTGACGCACGTTTGGTGTTTTCATTTCTGCATGTTTTTATGAGTTTAGATGCATGATCGGAGTTAGATATGCATGTAGGGTAGGTTCCTGGGGTAATGGGCCGTTGTGGCGTAATTTTCAAAAAATTTCAAAAAAAGATATTTTGGAGGCCTATAAATATTTGGAGTTAGATATTTTCAAAAGATATTTTCAAAACTTAACTCTTAAGTTTCTTCCTTTTTCTCTCTGCCTTCTCTCTAAGTTCTCGGGGGCCTGGGGTTTGGTTTCCGATGATTAGACTACGAATTCTTGGTATCGGCATCGAGGGCTATGCAACCATCCGGTCAGATTTTGATTTCGGCGAAGCTCGATTTTGCACATGGTTCGAGCCATCGAGTTTTTAACTTACCGAGGTAGGATCCTAGACTCTCATGTCTTATAAGGGTGATACGTGTTATCGTGTGCATTTTTAACGGTTAGATTGCTGTAGATCTGACTTTATTTTAAGAAAATTGGGTTTTGATTAAAAATGGGGTTTTTTGTGTCGATTTTGATGGATGAAATCGGGTTTTGAGTTTTTCTTTTTGAGATTTTGTGGTAGTTTCGGGTTTGGGCACGTCCGAGGGTGTCGAGATAGTGCTTAAAGGCTTAGATTTGTAGTTGAGATGGTGGTTTGTGAGTGTTTGAAAGTTTGGGGGCCAAGAACACTCAAGAACAGAAATTCTGGGTTTCTCTCGGGTGGTAGCTCATTCGAGCGCCCGATGTCTGCTCGAGCGAACTAGCTGCGCTGAGCCGTTTTGTTTTGATGTTATCTCCCTCATCCAGACTCAAAATTGGGTTGTTCTTGTACTCAAATTGAAGCCCCAGAAGTCCTCTTTCCAATGACACCTCTCCCACTTTAAAATTATTTTTTTAGAAAAAGTTATGATCAAAAGAGTGAAGGTGTGTCAAGATTTCCAAATCGTTTTCACCAATTTTTGGCCGAATGTTTGGAAAAGGTTGTTTTTCATCCTTGTTGGCCCTTTGACCTAATTTCGTGTTTCATGGGGCGTTGTGGTGTTCTTGTAGGTGTTGTGGGTTTGTGTTGGCCGTGTTGGGCATGTGTGGGTTCGTGTTTGCCGTGTTAGACGTGTGTGAGTTCGTTTTGGTCATGTTAGGCCTTTGGGAGTTTGTTGGTGTTTTGTGGTTTGGTGGCTGGTTCTTTCGTTTCCAATTGCCATCCTCTGGTATTCAATTGATTAATTTATGAGAATTAGTCGATTCAAATACTTGTGGATTCTTTTTGGGGTTCGGTTGGTTGTGTGGTGGCTTCGGGAGTCGTGTGGTGGATCTCAATCGATTGGGTTATGGGGCTTGATCGACTGCTCTCCTCTAGTGATTTTAGTTGATTAGATTATGAGGTCCTGTCAATTGAAGTCACGAAGAGGGTGTTGGTCATTTCATGCAGGGTGTTGGTGCACGGTTGTGTGCGTGGTGGTTCGTACATCGTTGCGTGTGAGGGTTTGGTTTTATTTCTTGGTTTGAGTTTTCTCCCAGCATTAACTGCTCGAGCGGTGGTCGTGCGCTCGAGCGGGGTGGTTCCAGAGTGTTGGGTTGGTGGTTGACCGCTTGAGCGGTGGTTGTGCGCTCGAGCAGGGTTATGGCAGTGTGTTATGTCAGTTGGGGACCGCTCGAGCGCTTAGGCTGTGTTGGCCTCTGGGTTAGGTTAGTTTTGGTTATCCTGGTGAGTGTATGGGTCGTTCGGCTATCGAATGACGGTGTGTGTGGCATGTGATTTCGTATCGAGTTATGTGACGAGGGGCGTCATGATGTGAAGTTATATATGACTGTGTGCATTTATAACTAGTTATGTGCATTTATAACTCTAGTTTATTTACGTACGAAATATGTAAGTGGATTACATGGCTATGATAACGTTATGTGTAACGTGGTTTATACTTTAAAACCTAGAGTTTTATAAGCATGTGACGTGGTTTGTGGAACGTCGTGTTGATACGTGGTTTTATGCATTAAATCCTGGTTTAGGTTTGCATATGTATTTGGAATAGGATAGACAAGTTTGTGGTTTTGTAGATGTTAACCCTAGTTAACTTGGCGTGTGTTGGGGCAGCAGTCCCTCGGCTTGAGGCTGAGAAGATGCATGTGTTGGGGCGGCAATCCCTCGGCTGGAGGCCGAGAAGATGCATTGGGGCAACGGTCCTTCGGGAGAGGCTGAGAAGACGCTTGAGGTCCAGAAGATGCGTACGTTAGGCCTGTAGTCCCTCGGGTTGAGCCCGAGAAGTTACATGGTTTGCATAAACTGCATTACTGGACGGATATACTAATTTTCATATTATTTTTAAGAGTCGTGTGAATCGCGATCTAAAAAGAAACGTTTTCAAAGTCTTTTCAAGACTCCTGTGAGTGAGTCAAAAGATGGTTTGTATCATCGCTTTTCCTTGCATGTAAAAACTATTTTGAGGCTTAAAAGAGAGTCTAAAACTGCACTTCAATTTCCTAGCATGTTTTGTTTATATTGTATGCTTGCCTAGTTTCAATTGAGCTTTGGATCACGGTGTGGGATTTGCTTTTCTTCAGGTACCGGTCACGCAGGTTGATCTGGGGACGCTGAATAGGTGGAAGAGTTATAGTCTTCCTTTTTGTTTCTATATGTATCATGTATACTTAATACATGTTTCTCGGCGTTGAAGCCGTGTAATGTATGCCGTTTGGCGTTTATATACAATGCATGTATGATTTATTTTGTGAGTGTAATCTCGGGCTGGGTGTTGTGGTTGTTTATTTATGGGTGTTTCACGTGGCCCGGACTTTGGGGCGTGACACTAACAACTATTCAGAATTATTTCTAAAGGAGGTTCATACTTGCGATACCGCAATTAATCTGTCAGATGAGGAGAAAAACCTTACTAACAACACGCAGAATTAATTACATCGCCTACGAACTGTGATGGAGATCGCAAAATTTATTTGTAAATAAATTTTCTCTCCTACTTAGATTTTTAAAATTTTTTTTGAGGGTTATAAAAATCAATTTAATTAAAATAAACTTATTAATTTTAAAAACTACACGATATGAAAGAATTTAAATCATCTTTTCGTGTACATGATTCCAAAAATTTCGATTTGCCGAATCATCTTTTTGTGTTTTAATGCGTAAAAAATAAAATATTCAATGAATGCACAGTTTTTTATTTAGCTTTTCAACTAAGATAGTAATTAAATGTATTTAATTATTTTATTTTTACATTACACATTTTTTAAAAATAATAATTTATTAAGATTAAATATTTTTTTATTTAATTAACTTAAAATTCAGAATTAATTTTTACAATTTTCTAAGATATCCGATTTAATAAAAAATTATCTTAAACGTGTTATTTTGTAAAAAATAAAATATCTAAAAAAATTTCATTTAATTTAAAACTTTTAATTAAAAAAATTTTATTTTATTTTATTTTACAAAATTTTAATTAAAACTAAATTTTTTGAATTAATTAAATTAACATGAATATATAAAACAGATATACATCATCCACGTAGTTTAAAAAAATATAAATGCAAGACATGTATATATCTCGATTTTATAATCAAAATAAAATTCTAAAGAGTTTCAGTTTCCTATAAACAGATAAACTTTCGGTCTTTCAATTCTTGTATAAAGCTGCTTATTGGCATCCAAATCCTATTAGAATTCTTCGATAATCAGTGTTATAGATATACAACACATATCATATTAGTTATCATCATAAAAACAAACGCTAAGACCCCGAACCATCAGCCACCACCGCCAGCCAAACCACCAGCCCACCGCCAGCCTGTGCCACCAAATTTCGGAGGTCGTTCTAGCCTTATTCAAGCTCCGTTTTTGTCCCCGTCTTTTCTGAAACGTAACTTATAAAATATACTATTTTTCTGTAAAAAAAAAAACCTAATTCAAAAACAACCCAAAAATTGCCATCAAAAGCCCGCTGCGCCGCACCGCCTACCGCCACTACTATTGTACTACTTGTTTCAACTTGTTCATGGTTGTTTTGGCTTTCATTTTTTTACTGATTTTAACACTGATATCCAGCAATATGATGCCTCAAAGAACGCCTAAAAAATAATTCCAAAAAGCCTCAAAATGGAGTCCCGAAATAGGTTGGACAACCGACTATAGTCGCCACCTATGCCGCCGCTTTTTAACTATTTTAGGTTTAGGTTTTTGCTATAATTTTGAACTATTTTTATCTTATTTTACTGCTATTTTGTGCCCAAAAATTGCTCAAAATTCATCCCAAAAAGTCACAAAGCCATGCTAAAAACAGGTCCTGAGCCACCGGCCAAAGCTGCAACCCGTGGGCTATTTTTGCCACTGTTTTGCTGCAATTTCAGACATATTTTGCTACTGTTTTTACTGCATAAAATCCACATAAAACATACTGAAAAAGCCTATTTCAAAACTGTGCCAAAGCCGCCTCCTGTTATTCGTGTTCTTGGATATTCAGATTTGTTCTTAAATATTCTAAATAATATTTAAAAATAAATAAAAACTGTTACATAGAAAACTTATGTTTCGAAAACTCACATTTAAACTAAAAAAACTTAAACTATTACAATCAACCCTCATGATTTAAAAATAAATTATAATCATCATTCAACAATTCAATCAAACATGAATAAAAAATGATTATAAAATCGGGATTAGAATACCTGCAAAACAAAGTTAATACAGTTCTAAATCTACCTGTCCCATCGATTAATCAAAAGCATAATAAAAATGGCTCTAATACTAATTATTTGAGACAAACTGTCAAGATCATTGATTTGTAAATGAGTTTTTGAAAAATAAAAACTAGATTGACAATCATTGAAACAGGCTTTAGATAAAAAACTTTTTGATTTCGAACGATCAAAAATAAAACACGTGCCACCACAGTTAATTTAGATGAATACCTTTTGATCAATTCTCCAACTACGAACTTTGATTTCATGAGTTGAAGCTCCGGTCAGACCTTCTACTATATTTTTGATGCGATTCTCGAACGTAGTGTGGGTTACGATCCTTCGAGAATTGAAACTGACAAAACCTGAACAACTTTAGTGTTGAAAGATAACTTTTGAATTTGGTTCAGCATACTCGCGTATTTATAGGGTCATAGTAGGGACCTGTTGAGTAATTATGACATAGACTTCTAGTGTAACCCAGATACCCATTCAGCGATTTTTGCAAATATGCAAACCTCACAGCGATTTCTGTAATTATAAAAACCTTGCAGCAATTTTTGCAATTTTAGTAAAACACTAAGTTACAGTTCATACCACTAAAGAATTATAACTACACTCTTAGCCATAATCTTAAGACCAATTTGCATTAATCTCCTGTTATTAAATGCTTAACTCATCTCCCTGCGTTAAGATTCTCAATACCCGCTAATTAAATTTAATTACTGATAATTTAATTTAATCAGTATTTTAAAAATTTCTTAAGCCCTTTCGCTTAAATTATCTAACCGCCGAATAATCAAATCCACCGGCAGGGTTTGACCCAGTTAAAACTTATAAACTTTCTTAAGGGGGTATCGTCAATCCCGAACAATCGAGACGTGAATTTCACCAGTAATTAATTTTCACCATATAATTAATACTGCTATCCAACTCACCGGGACTATAGACCCATAAAAGATTGCACCCTCTAATGAATCAAAACAACGAATATAAAATATACACAAATAATATTTATTTCGGGATTAAGAGAATTAGAACTCATAATAACTTTGTGGTGTAAATTAATTTATATAGTCAATATAAAATTAATTACTCCAATATTGTCTCATTCAATGCACACAAAGTATACTAGCACAGAGAGTCAGAATAATAGACGACGCTATTATCTATTTTTCGTAAACAAGACAGGCCTACTAAAACTCTGTGCAACAGTCATACAGATGGTTTGTCTATTTCTATCTAAACTGTGAACAAATACTTGTATTTTACAAGAACCTATAATCTAGTTTTCTATGTGCAAGCCGTACTCCACAAACCAGATTAAATACTATACAGAATAAAGAACATCCATGCATAACATTAAAAAATTATATTGCGTACATTACTCATTAAGATTATCATAAAATAAAAAAAATAATTTTATTAAAATAAAATTAAATACTAAAACAAAAAAATTCTATAATTTTCAGTATACAACTCTAACAGCACCACACATTAGCACATCAAAGAATTAAAGCACTTGGAAGAGGAACGCCAAGTTCAAATAACAAAAATTGAATCTAAGACAATTCCATTACCCGCATCTGCTAGTGCTTTAATTTATATGCAAATTTCGTAGAGGTTTGAGCAACTGTGTGTTGCTTATGAGAGCACCAAGAAATAAGATTGTTGTCAAGGAAAATCGTGAACCCTCCAGTCGACCGATGATCATTGACACATCCAATCCAATCGACATCTGAATAGGCTTCGATGGATAAATGCGACTGTTTTGCAAAAGTGGACGCCATAATGAATAATGTACTTGAGATATAAAATATGTTTTATGGCACTCCAATGGATATCAGTAGGCGAATGCATAAATTGACATGTTTTGTTAACAACAAAAGCAGTAGCAGGTCGTGTAAGGGTATGGTATTGAAGAGCAACCACCACCTGGCGATATTGTGTGGGATCGAAAAGAGGATGGCCACCATATTTGGAGAGAGTAATGGTGGTGGAACTTGGGTTTAGAACTAAATAGTTTGCAGTCGCTCATGCCAACCTTGGATAGAAGATCAATGATATAACCACGTTGGGATAGATGCAAATCACTGGATGTAGAAGTAGTTTTAATACCAAAGAAATAATGCAATAAGCCGAGATATTTGAAGAGAGTAATGGCGGCGTTGGTGGCAGTGACCTTTAGTTCCCAAAACACTCAGATGGCCAGACCCAGACCACAAACCCCCGAATCCTCGGGATCTCGGGAACACAGAACCACTGGACCCCGGGACCCCTAAGACTCCAAGAACCCGAGACCCTTGGGACCCTAAAAACTTGGACCTTGAGACCCTCGGGATCTTGGGATCCAAGATCCTTGGGACCTCGAGAACTTACGACCCCAGGACCCTCGGGACCCTTAGACCCCTACAACACTATGACCAAAGACTTTCAGGACCCTCGAGACCACGAACTCCTAGACCCCCAGACATTTGGACCCCTAAAACCCTGGTCTTGTAGATTAGACCCACGAGACCTCAGGACCCCTGAACCCCTATAACCCTAAACCACCAGCAACCCAGGACTCATGTCCTCTAGACCCACGAGACCTCGGGATTTTTGAACGCTATGGACCCTAGATCACAGAGATCCTAGGACCAGAGACTCGGGACCCTGGACCCCCAGGACACCGAACCCTTAAGATTCCAAGACCCCGCACCCCTGGACACTTGGGACCCTAAATCGCTAGGACCTCGAACTACTAGGACCCCAAGACTCGGGAACCTTAGGACCCCAAGAACTCGGGATCCCTGAACCCCTAGGACCTTAGACCCTGGGACCAAACAGACCACTAGGATCCCAAAACCCTAGATCCCTAGGACCCTAGGCCCCCAAGACATGAGACCGTACACCCTTGGACCCCTAGGCCCCAAGACCTCAGATCCTGGCATCCTTAAATCACAAGGATCTCGAGATCCCGAACCCCCAAACCCCTAGGATCCCGAGACCATGGACCTCTAGACCGTCAGGACCCTAGGACCCTCGAGACCCCGAGACCCCGAGACCTTGGACCCTAAACTTTTGAGACCCTAGGACCCCTAGACCCTAAGGATCCCGGGACCCATAGACCCCAAGCCCTTGAATTTGGCGACCCCCGAACTACAAGACCCTATGACCCCTGGACCCCTTGATCCCCAACCTTCGACCCTTAGACATCTAATGGTGAGCGTGAAAAATGAAAAATGTTTGTCACCAAAATAAACTTATTTTCTATTGATTTAGAAAATATTTTTCGTTGACTTTTAATTTTCGTCATACTAAACATTAGAAATTGCAAAAAATATTTTTCATCGAAGCAAAGGGAGCCTAAGTTTCATCCTGGTTTTTTTTTTAAACATATACTATCTTTATATTTAAAAAATGTGGTACAATTTGATTGGTCTATGTTTTACTTCTAATTTTCATAAAATTTGAAATTAATGTAATCATGGTTTGATTGAAACAAATTACTACCTATTCAACTACATTTGGAAAAAATTAAGGGGCACCATTTGATTAGGCCAAAAAGTATTTAATTTTTTTAAAATTCAAAATAAACATAACTTTATCCTTAATTAGTTCACATTTCTATCATTTTAAACTACATTAAACAAAATAAGTGGCACTATATAATTGGCTCAAATTTTTATTTTGATCCTTTTAAAACTTACAATTAAAATATGTTTACATGTAATTATTTAGAAACTGTTTATCTCATTATACTGTTCTATGAAACAAAAAAATATTAGGTCTTTAACTCCAAAGTCCCAATTAATTTTTTTAGACTTTATAATTTTTTCAGCATAAAAAATTAGTATGCAACTAAATGTTAAAAAAAGATTGATCAAAATTTAAAATCAAAGGTAGATAGGCTTTTTGAATTCTAACATTATAATTACTCTTTTCAATTTTTTAAGTTGAATTTTAAACATTATAGTTGCCTTTTCAAAGAAACTAAACAATTTATCCCATTGGCCAACTATTAATTCAAAAATTTTAAAAATCTTTTAAAAACGGCATCATAATTTATGAGAATTTTCTTTCTTTATGGATCCCCTCATAATCAAGCATATATATAAGTATTTTTAAAATAACTTTTTTGGGTCTTTGGTTAACACCATAATTTGTGAATTTTTTAAAATAGTTCTAATGAGCAAATTACGTTATACTATACAATTATTTTGAAAAATACAAAGTATTACTTATACATAATTAAGAAAAAGTATACTCAATTAGTGAAAACTTAAAGAAAATTAAATATAATGAACTATACAGGTGAAAAAAAAAATTCAACACTAATTGAAATCAATATAAACTCAATAAAATATAATTTTTAGAGAATTATGTTATATAGAAATTATTGTAACAACAATGTGTAAAAACACAAGTTTGAATATTTTTATTACTAGTACAACTATAAAAATATATTTTAAATATATAATTAGCATAAAGTAAATCATGCATTGTAACGATCTAAGTGGACCACTTGTCCAATAACTTGAATAAAGAGTATAATAACACACCTCAAAATACTAAAATCAAGTTATTAGTATTAACCCACTAATTTGTTTATATACAAGACTTGATTTATATCTCCCACAAATATAGGATGAGATATTACAATATTCTCTACACAAATATGTAATACCCTCATCGCTTGGCTTACTTTTTTCTCTAGTTGGGATATGAATAACAGCCCACTAGCGAATACAGAATATCTCATAAGTATGTACAAGATATACAATTTCGGAACCTCTACTTCTATTCAGAGCATTTACTTCCCTATCAACATTACCATAGAGCCCATCACAAAAGTTATGGTTGGTTCTAATACAATTTTTAACGACACAAGTAGACCACTTGACCAATAAATTGAATAAAGAGCCAAATAACGCAACTCAAAATACTGAAGCGAAATTATTAGTAATAGTCTACAAATTTTTTTAAATACCAAATTTAATTTTTATATTTCGCATATAAAATGGAGTATTACATGCATAGGTCGGACTTATGCTAGTATAAAGCAAATATAAATATAGATAAGAGACAAATACGTAGAATCAAAATTTTAGATCTTATAAGATAATAATAAAATAATTATTGTTGTGTAAGGGATTAAGGTTGTTGTACGATGATTCTTATCCAAATCATGGTAATGTCTCCCCCACCAATCACCAGAAAACAAAATCACTTAAAAAAGGCTTTTGTTGCGTCCAGCACCAGCAGGTGGCTCCAAGGCACTTAAGGCGTGTTCTCGTAATTCCAATTAGCTCGATCACTTGCCGGCCAAAAAGAAGCCAAATATAAAATATTATTTAATGGGTAAATTGCTTTAATTTCCACATTAATTAAATGTACAGACAATTCTCTTCAGATTTTAGATTTTCTGTTATCGGTTTTATTGCAAAACTACCGTTACCAAAAATAATTTTTTTAAAACTTTTTTTTCATACTTTTTTACCCTTGGATCGACATGATTGTTTTCCAAAAACTGATTTATAAATAAAAGATTTAAAACACCCATTTAAATTTTAATTCAACTAATCAAAGAGGGGAGGGGCTACATGCAACTATTTATGTATTGGGTACAAGTTATTTATAAACGAAATATAAAGTAAAAAAGAAAGTGGGCAAGGTGCGAGTGGTGATAGCAGTGGTTTTTGGTAGCTATGGCATGTGGTGGTGGCGATGGGTATAGTGGCCACTGTGTGTGGTGATAGGGGTAATTTGAGAGTTTTCCATTGAAATTGTGGCGGGAGTGAGAGAGAGAGAGAGAGGAGGGTTTGACGATGCGTACTTTTTTAGTAATAAAATATTGTGTTTGGCAACTATTGGGGGTAGGAGTTGGTTTCGGTTGCTGGGGTGAGATAACGATGGTGGGAATGAGTACACTACAAGGAAATACATTTTTACCAACAATAAAGTTCGTCACCAAGGGAAGAAAAGCGTCGCTATTACTCTTGACCGATGATTAGATCAATCGTCGCACATCCTCCGTCGGGAAGGTCTACCGCGGCGAAACGGGCCTTCATCGTTAATGATTAGTCTTTGTCAATAATTTTATCGTCGTGAATTGATTTCTTTCCACTATAAAAATGTCGCCATTCATGATTACTCATCACCGACAAGCGTTAATTGTCGCCAATGATTATTCTTTGCCGATGATATAGCCGTCGCAAAAGGAACCAATCAAACAATTTGTCATTATCTTTGCCAACGAACTATTTGCCACAAAAAAATAACTTCAAACTACCACCACTTTTACCTACGATACAACTCGTACTAATGGAACTTAGAAGAATAGAAAATTTATTTTAATTTTTGGAATATTTCATTTACCTATAAATACATAAACTTTTGTCATTTATAAAAATCTCGCACAAATATTCAACCATCAATTTCATCCAATGAATAATTTACCATCAATTCCATCCAACAAAAATATAAAAACAATAATATTATCCACAAAATACCTAAATTAATTAAATAAATATGTTTCAAACAAAATATGAAACGTATTATAAGTGTCTACGTAAATAATAAAATATTTCTTATTACATCATCAAACAAAATAAATTGATCACCTCATCACTTCAAAGTAACATTTCCTGCCTCCACAAAGTATCTGTTATAAAAATATTCATTATTAAACACTCATAATCAATCATTACACTCAATTGAATTAGTAAAAATAAAATTTATAAGCTAAGGAAAGTTGTAGGATATAACAACTGCCACATCAATATGATGTTCTTTTGGGGCCAATTGGTGGCAACTTTTGAGTTTTGACATCCAATGGCATAATTACTGTTTCTTTAAATTTTTAGTTTCTCAAACTTCTTTCTAACTTTCTAATCGGGCGTTCTATTGATGTGCTATTTGTTTTCAAAACTTTGTTTACTCTAGAACCACGTGTTTGAGCATATTTTTGGGCTAATTAGTGGCAACTTTTGAGTTTTGACCTCTGACGGCATAATTACGATTTTTTTAAGTTTTTAGTTTCTCAAACTTCCTTTTAACTCTTTAACCGGACGTGCTATTTACGTTCCATTTGTTTTTACAACTTTTTTTTAGTCTAAAACCATGTGTTTGAGCAAATTTTAGGGCCAATTGGTGGCAACTTTTGAGTACTAAGCTAAAAACAAAGTGCATCTAAAGAACTTTTATAGCAATATCAGATCATGAAAATCTCATTGTGTTTCTGGAAAGTCCGAAACTGTGATTGGATTCTTCATTTGAACATTAGAACAAATTTAACTGAGACATTAGCAAAACAAATACACACACAATGACAGATATTTATTAAATAAGACTTGGGTTTGAAATCACTCTTTAACACAGTCATAATAAATAGCACACAAATTGTTTATATCGAGTTCTAGTCACGAGTTTCCAATAGATCAATATTTATATTATCAACATTGGAAATGAGATCAGCAACAAACCAAATGAGATAAGGCCAAACTTCTCTTAAATGGGTCTTTCTCACATAGAGATCTAACTCTTTGTCTCTCAAATGCGTCTTTCTCAGAGATCCAAACATTTGTTACGGAATTAAGTTGTTAAGGCGAGGTAGGTGAGTCACACAAGAGAAAAGCGACGATGGCAATGACAACGGTGAAGAGAGAAAGGCAGCTAGTGATGGCAACAAGAGGCAAGTGATGATGGCAATAACAGCGAGAGGTAGCGACGATAGAGAGAATCAAGCATATGGGTCCGACAAGAGCCAAGTGGAAACAGCGACGGTGAGAGCTAAGTGACGATGGTGACAACGAGAGCCAAACGACGACGGCGAGAGGTAGCAATGGTCTCAGCCTTCTTTAGAAAGGGTGAAACTCTTGGGGTGGTGTGATAGACCTAGAGGCTGGAGCATTATGGGGGGGAATGAATGGGGAAGGCTATTTTGCAAGTATCTGTGACAAGCCTAGCTTGTTGTGGAAGGGCATTTTATACCCCCGCACAATTTTTCCACTTTAGCGCAAATTTTTAATATTTTTCACGACGACATATATAATTTATCGCACAAAAGTTATAATTCGGCAACAAGTTGGTTTGTCATGAAATGTTGGCTGCCCATAAGAGAAGAAATTTGGTAATTTGTCTACAAAAGCAAACTTTGCGCGACAATATTTGTTTTCGTCGAGAAAAGTCATCGCCGTAAGTGTTTTTTCTTGTAATAGGAGTGACATCTACTCTCTGTCTATCTCTCTTTATCTCTATCTCTTTAGAAAATTCAAAATTTTAAAGATAGAGTATGTTAGGTAACAAGATCTTCAATATCAATTTTAATTAACCTCAAGATTACCAAGGGATTCAATTTTTTAGACACAACTACTTGAAATTAAGTTGAATACTTGCTAATTGGAGTGGAGGATGCATCGCCACAGCGCAATCAAAGTGTTTCTAAAGCACAAAAAGAACGTCGAACGGCGTGGGGGAAGCTTATAGAGAGGTTGAGCACCATGATTATGGACCAATTATATTGGGTGTGTGCCTTGTATTCTGTCGAATTTTAAATTTATATTTAATTGTATTTAGGTTGAGTTAGAGTCATGAATCCATAAGAAGCCCAATACATGTAGAGTTTTATAATAAAAAATTAAGATATATCCTAATACTATTTTATTTATTGAATAAAAAATTAAGATATTCATAATAAAAAAATTAAGATATTCAATTAGAAAATCAGTTTCAACAGATTAAGTTGAATTTTAATTAAAAGAATAATTACAAAATAACTAATTCACATATTCGAATCCTAATCTAATAATAGATTCGGGAACTCATCCTAATCTAAAAGTTCTCCCGGTGAAAACCCTATTTTGTTTAATATATATATACATAATAAAAAAAAAAGATATTCAATTATAAAATTAGTTCTAACTGGATCTAATCCCAATTTAACAACAGATTTAGAAACTCATCCTAATCGAAATTTCTGTTCATCCTATTCTAAGATCCAGGATATATCTACACAAATTTTTGGTTCACCATTGTACTCCCATTCAAACATCAATTTTTATTCATTACTTATCTCATTAATCCTCATCAATTTATTCTTCATATTCAAACGCCTCTCTCTCTTGAGAAATCATATGTTCTCTATTTTTCATTGCCTTTTCTTAGTGTTTTATGAAATTATATCCAGGTAACATAATATGCTATTCTTCTGTATGGTTTTTTTAAAACTTTCCTATGATTTAAGTGTTCACGGGAGTAAGAATTTAAGCTTGATCTTGCTTCTTCTGTTTAGTTTTTCTCCCAGCGTTGACTGCTCGAACGGTGGGTGTGCGCTCAAGCGGGCTGGTGGCAGAGAGTGGGTCTGGATGGTGACCGCTCGAGCGGTGGTTTTCCGCTCGAGCGATGGCATGGCAGAGGAGTATGTCGGCAAGGGTCCGCTTGAGCGGTGGTTGGGCGCTCGAGCGGTGGAGACCAGGCGCGAGATTCTAGAAAAATGTGATTTTTACACATGTTAGGATTTAGAGATTTTGCGGGGTTGGTCTCGGGGGATGCGGGAAGTTATGGTGCGAATTTCAAAAATTTAAAAAAAAAAGATATTTTGGAAGCCTATAAATATTTGGAGTTAGATATTTTTAAAAGATATTTTCAAAACTTAACTCCTAAGTTTTTTCTTTTCTCTCTGCCTTCTCTCTAACTTCTCGGGGGCCCGGGGTTCAGTTTTCGACGATCAGACAGCGGATTCTTAGTATCGGCACTAAGGGCTACGCAACCATCCGGTCAGATTTTGATTTCGGCGAAGTTCATTTTTGCACGTGGATCGAGACATCGAGCTTTTAGCTCAACGAGGTAGGATTTCAGATTCTACTGCCGTATAAGGGTACTATGTGCAATTATAAGTATTTTGACCGGTTAAAAATGCATGGGCAACCGATGTATGTTTTGTTAAACTGAGTTTTGGTTTAAAAAGGCGTTTGAGTTGATTTTGGTTAGATGAAAATGGACTTTGAAATGTTTCTTTCGCAGATCTGTGGTAGTTTTGAGTTTGGGTATATACGAGGGTGTTTAAAAGGTGTTTGAAGGCTTTAATTTGTGGTTGAGATGATGGTTAGTGGGTGTTTGAGGGTTTGGAGACTTAGAACACCAAGAACACCAAGAATAGGAATTTTTTCGATTCTTCTCAGGTGGTAGCTCGCTCGAGTGCCCAACGTCCGCTTGAGCGGACTAGCTGTGCAGGGCCTTTTTGTTTTGATGTTATTTCCCTCATTTGGACTTAGAATTGGGTCGTTCTTATACTCAAATCGAAGCCCCGGAAGTTTTCTTTTCAATGGCACCTCTCCCACATTAAAATTCATTTTGTAGAAAAAGTTATGACCAAAAGAGTGAAGGTGTGTCAATATTTTCAAATCATTTTTCTTCCGTTTTTGGCCAAATGCTTGGGAAAGGTTGTTTTTCATTCGTGTGAGCCCTTTTGATCAAGTGTCTTGTTCCTTGGGAGTTTGTTTGTGGGTGTTTCACGTGGCCCGGGTGTCGGGACGTCATAGTGGCGGTTGGCCAGTGACGTTACATTCAGTTGTACGCTTTTTTCGTCGGTTGAAATGTTTATGTATCATGTGTTATGTTTAAACCTTGTTTCGGATAAAAAGCATATTTTACGCTTTTCTTGGTTATTTACATGATATGACTTGTGGGTGTTGGGTTTTCAAATGGTGTTATTGAAAACAGTGGAAATCGTGGGCTTGACGCCTTTTCTCAGTTTTATACATGATCCAAATGTGCTGAGATCAGTGGTTTTCAAAAGGAGCTTTGAAAACGAGATGTTTTTGTGAAAAACATGTTTGTGGAGGTTTGGAGCTAACCCTTGAGGTTGAGTCATAGTTTTGTGAAACTATGTTGTTACATGCTTGTACATCTCCATGTTGATGGATGGGATCCCTTTTATATACATGCGATGTAAAACTATTTTACGGGTTTTCTTAAATGTTATCCATAGATATACCTGACAGTGGATTTGGTTGAGTTAGGCTTCCATTGCTCCTCGATGTAAGTTCAAAAATGTGCGTAGTAAAGGTGCTTTGTACCTTCGGGTTAGTCCCCGTAAATTGAGTGATTGGGTGCTTTGTACCATCGGGCTCAAGTCCCATAAATTAAGCAGTAGGTGCTATGTACCTTCGGGTTGGATCCCGTAAATTGAGTGGTTGGTGGGTGCTCTGGACCCTCGGGCTTGACTCGTAAGTTGAGCAGTTACATTGTCGTGACTCCGTATAAAACTTGTCATTATCAAGCCTGTGGGCCTAGGATAATGGATGAGAGTCTATAGTTGTTACCTTTGTCGGTGTGGCAGAGTCGGTACATTGGATCTCATTTTTCTGTGTTATCCTCGGCTATGTGACCCGAGTGGAGGAAAACTATTTTATCATTTTATTTTTCTCAGTTGTATGTTCCGAGTGGGAAAATAATATTTTGATTCCGGTTGTATGATCCGGGTGAACAAAGATCATGTTTTTTATTACTATTTTATTACAGCTTTTTCTTATATATGGCATGATATCTGTTAGGATGATATGCATAGTTTGAAGGATAAAAATGGGATTTTATGAGATAAAACTAATTTTTGAAGCCCGTGTTGGCTTGGTGAAAAACTTGTGATTTTTTAGAGAAAAACCTTTTTGGCTTTCGTGGTCGAGTTAGCTCCCACCATATGATTGCTTAGCCTGTTTTACAAATTTATTGTATTTTCCTATTAGGTTTCGGCTCACGGTGTGGGATTTTGCTGTAAAAATATTTTCAGGTGAACACGTGGAGTTGACCTAGAGGCTTGTGGTGATTGAGAGCTTGCTATAATTTTTCTATTTTAGACATGTACTTATACATGTGATGCCTGTTTCAGAAGGCTAGTTTTGTACGCATTTCGACGATATATTTATTCATGTATGAGTTTGTATGATTTCTGTTTATGAGAGATAAACTTGAGGATCTTTATCCAAATGTTGTATAATTTTGAGTTGATGATTTTTCAACTACAAATCTTATTTTCATAAACGATTTTGGTGAGCTTTCGTGTGACCCTGGTGTTTGGGGCGTGACAAATATTGTGCTCGAACGAGAAGTATAGATTTAATTTTGGTTATTTTAATTTAGTGACAACTTCATAATGTTTTATGTTTTATCTAATAATAGGGGGAGCTCAATTGTATGAAAATGTCCTCAAAATCACAACAGTGACAAATGATAATATTGTGCAACGAGAAGGTAAAATATAATTTTTTTGCCATGTGTATTCTTTCTTTTATTTTGTTTTGTAGTAATAGCTACTATTACAAAAAAAAAATCATTCAACTTAGCTTTTTCTTTTTTTTTGTTATTAACATGGTATTTTGTTTATTTTTATTTTTATTTTTATTTTTACTTATTTTGATTTTTAATTATAAATATTCTTTTGCCAATACTAGAGAGAATTAAACTGCATGAAAATGTGCCTGAAGTCACAAATATAGCAAATGATACTATGTTCTAACAAGAAGATATGATGTCACGCCCCAACCTCCAGGTTATGTGAAAAACCTACGAACAACCACCAAAATCGCCCAACACAAACGGATGAAAACTATAAAGCCCAAACGAGACTAAAACCTTTGTAAAAACATATTCTCGAGAATTTATTTGATTTAAAAGAGTAGCCTAAATGACTATGACTTTGGCCCCACAAGCCAAGCCTATAAGAAAAACAAAATACATATTTTGAATAAGAATCTTTTCGTTTTTAAAAAAGCTTAGGCTGTTCCAAAATTGTCCTCAAAGCAAAAGAGTTTGAATAAAGCATAAACCATTTGAAAACTCCATTTGTAAATCGTTGAACCCAGCAACAAAAAATGTAGAGAGAAACTACATAAAACAACAACTAACCCATGGTTCTCTCGGAAGCATAAAGCATGCATCCATCAGCTCACGACCAGAAAAAATACATATGCTTTACAACATGTTATATTCCAACATGAAATATATACAAAAATGGTTTAATAACCTAACAAAGACAAAACATATGCGTTTTGTCAATAACCACCTCTGGGCACCTAAAAAAATTTTTACAACAAAATCTCACAACGTGAGATGAAACCCAATAGAAATAGATTATAACGCCGTAAAGCAGGATATGCAATCACATAGCATATAGTTAACTCAACCACAGGACCCAAAAAGGTTTTCATCCCAAAACCACAAGTTTTCCATCAGACTAACACGAGCCTCAAAACAGTTTTATTTTATAAAATCTCACGTTTTTATCTTTAAAACCATGCATATCAACAATGCAGATAACGTTTTCACTGTTAAAGAAAAGCAGTAACCAAAATGCCATTTCCACTCGGATCACACAGCTAACAACAAAACATTATTTTTTCACTCAAATCACACAACCGAGGAAAATAAAATGATAAAATGATTCCTATGTACCGACTCTGCCACACATAAGGACAAAGGAAATAACTATAGACTCATGCTCGTTACCCTAGTCCTGAACCACTTAAGGCCTGCTAGGTAATGACAAGTTCTATACAGAGTTACAACAACGTAAACCACTTAGTTTACGGAACCAAAACCCGAGGACACTAAGCACCTACTGTGGTGTTGGGATTTTAGGGGTCATTTTAAAAAGTATTCAAAAATAAAGAATTCAAAGAATATTTAGAAAAATCTTTTAACACCTTGAAAATCAAATTTTAAAAATTCCTTTTGCTGAAAATAGAGTCGCCACTTAATTTTTGAGAAAAACTAAGAAAAACAAAATTGGCTACTAATTTTTAAAACGTTAACTACAGAAAGAGGGTTCGGGGGCTAAGGTACGAATCGGAAAAGGTGTTAAGCACCCCTTTCGCCCAACCGTAAGGTTGGCCTCTACTAATCATCATTGGTTCTTTAATATAATTTTTCAAATGCATGCAAATAAAGAAAATGGGAGTGAAGAGAGAACATTCAAAATCAAATATAGAAAATACATAAAATATATACATAACACTCCAAAACAGATAAGTGTCAAAAGAAAAATTCTAAATCTTATGGCATGTAATTTCTATCTAAATGATACATGAAACACTCTCACATGCAATTTTATCAAAATGACATAAACAAGCATAATTCAAATAAAAGAGTAAAAATAGGCTAACAAGGTGATAAAATGACCTAAACATGATTTTTTACAAAATGACTTAAACTAGACTAAACATGTATTTAAATAAAATAACCAAAACATGTATATTGCAAACATTCATTTAGAAAGAAGAATATGAACATGATAAGTACTAAAAATGAAAGGTGCATAAGGATTTGTCAAATAAAAAACACCTACCTAAAGTATCTTAACAAAGAAAGTTTAGTTAAAATATTTAAAAGAAAGAAAACAAAAGTAAAGATGCTTTTTACAAAAGAGAGTTTGAGAAGGAAAAAAAATGGAGAAGAAGTTTGTAAAAGAAAATGTGCCAAATGAAAAGATTAGAAAATGTTACTAAAAAAACAAACTACTTTACATTTTTATGAAAATAAAAGTAAAAGAAAATAAAAGAGAAAAAAATAAAAGAAATGAAAAGAATAATGGAGTTTCAATTAAAGAAAAATTGTAATTCTATTGAAGAGGAAAATTAGCTTAAAATCTTTTTGTAGTTCTTGGTTTTAACAAAATAAAAGAAAAGTGTTATGATGCTAAGAAAAAGAGAAAAAGAGAATGGAGGTTTGTAAAATAAATACTACTTATTAAAAGAAAAGAAATACTAATTAAGTTAATTATTAAAAGATAGTTTAAGAACCTTTTGATGATTTTTGAGTTGAATGAAATAAGAGAAAATGAAGGATAAAAGAAAAAAAAGCTATAAAAGGAAAATGAAAATAAAATTTTATAAGTACTAATATTAGGAGAAAATAAGTGCTAAATAGAATTTTTATAAGAAAATAAAAACCAATAATAAAATTAAAAAAATTAAAGTACTACATTATGAGGTGAATAAAGCTAAATAATAAAAGAGAAGCAAATAAAGTGCTAAAAGAAAATTACATTGCTATTGAAAGAAAAATAAAAGAAATAGAAAATAAAAGCTAAAAAATAAACATTAAAAGGAAAATTAAAACGACATTAAGAGAAAAAGAAAATAAGCTATGTTACAAATAAAAGAAGAAGAAAAAGAAAAGTAAATGCTATAAAAAAAATTACACTACCAGAAGAGAAAAAAAAGTGAAAAATAAAGACTAATGAAAGAATACTAAGCTAATATTAAAAGAGAAGAAAAGAAAAAGGAAAATGAATGTTAAAAAATTAGACTAATACTAACAAAGGAAATTAAACTATATTAAAAGAAAAAGAGGACAATAGAATATAAAAATAAAACTGAACTACTATTAGAAAAATAAAAGGAACTAAACTATTTTAATTGTCAATTATGAATATAGTATAGGCAACTATATCCATATGTATGTAAGTGTATTATTATAACAATTAACAACATTAATTAGTTATAATTGTCAAAACATATTTGCACTATTTTGATGGGTGAATTAGAAAAAAAACAATGTGCTTAGTATGGATGTGTAAACTTACCAATTGATTAAAGAGACTAAACCAAATAAAGTGACTAAGCTAAATGAAATGAATTGAATGAAAAACAAAATTAACTATACAAATTAGAGAGGTACACAAATTAAAATTGAATTTAAACGAAATGCATGGATTGCTTAGGAATCCTCAAATTGGGAGAATGTGATTCAATGGTTCAATTCTCGGGTAGTGATCTAAACTAGGGCTTTAGGACTTCGGAGACTCGATTTGCGGTATTTCGGCAAGGCTTCGGCATCGGGAGTAGAAATTGCTCGGCGTCTCGACAGAGCTTCACTCTCAAAACTTCACACTCAAATTCTGTCCTTGAAAACGTACTAAAGGTACGGTATTTATAGAATTCTTCAACCAATGAGATGCTGCCACGTTCTGAGGCATGTCATGCCATTTGGAGTTGGCGGCTGCCACAATGTGAGTTGGCGGTCGCTATGTTCTCAAGTCATCAATGAAACTAACGAAGTACTCAAAGCCACCTCTAGCCCGGATTGTCAAAGGACCACACACATCAGAATGAACCAGTTATAACGGTTCTTTAGCTCTATAGCATTTGGCCGAAAAGGACCTTTTGGTCATCTTACCCTCTAAGCAGGGTGCACAGACTGAAAGTGCCTCCATTTTCAATAAACTAAAAGGTCCATCTGCTACCAGACTGACCAAAACGCATGTGCCAAAGAAACGTTTAGTTCATTAAAGAAGAAAACTTTCTCTTATATGGTAAATTAGATGTGTTATTCAATTCTGTTAGTTGCAGTGTAGAAGAGATAGGAGTAATAACATAAAGATCATCCACCAAAGTGTTGGAGGCAAAACTGCTAAGATCATTATTTTTGCAAACGATTTTTCGTAAAAAAATAACTGGACGGACAAACGCCGAAACGGGCTCCAGATAAATTTTTTTACGTCGGATGATCAAAATAAAACCTGTGCAACCAAAGTTAATTTAGAAGAATACCATTCTTATCGATCGATTCATCAACTATGGTTTGATTCTTAGTTGAAGCTCCTATCAGATCTTCTACTGTATTCTCTTACGCGATTCTTGAACTTAGTGTGGATTACGGACTATCGAGAACTCGTACCGGCAGAACCCAGATATATTTAGTCTTGAAAGATAAGTTATATTGTGTAAAACTAGTTCAGCCTACCCGCATATATATAAGGCTACAGCAGGGACCTGATGAGTAATTATGAGTAAGACTTCCAGTGGAACACAGACACTTACCAGCGATTTTTGCAATTATGGAAAGATAGCAGCGATTTCTGTAATTTTCATAAAATACTGAATTACAGTTCACACCACTAAAGAACTATAATCGCACTCTAATCCATAATCTCAATACCTTCTTGCATTGAGCTCTTGTTATTAAATGCTTATTATTTCTCCCCACGTTAAGATTCTCGATACTCGCCAATTAAATTTATTTACTAACAATTTAATTTAATCAGTATCTTGATATTCCTTAAGTCTTTCTGCTTAACTTATTTGACCGCTGGTTAATAAAATCCACCTACAAGGCTTGGCCTGGTTAAAACTTATAAGCTTTTTTAAGGGTATATCATCAATCCCGATCTTTCAAAACGTAAATTTCATCAACAATTAATATTCGCCATATAAATAATACCGCTATCCAACTCACTGGGAATATAGATCCATATAAGATCGTACCCTCTAATAAATCAAAACAATGAATATTAAATATATGCAAATCAATAATTATTTTAGAATTAAGAGGAAAAGCACTATTCATAAGAACCTTGGGGTGTGAATTAATTTATATAGTCTGTATAAAATTAATTATCCCAAATGTCTCGTTCAATACACACAAAGTGTACTAGCACAGATAGTGAAAACAATAGACGATGCTATTATCTATTCCCGTAACCAAGACAGGCCTACTAAAACTCTGTACTACAGTCGTACCGATGGTATGCCCATTTTCATCTAAACTATGAACATAAAACTTATATTCTGTAAGAACCAAAAATTTGATCTTCTGTGTGTAAGCTGTACTCTACACACCAGATTAAATACTATACGGAATATTGGGCATCCATGCATAACAAAAAAATGATACACACGTATTACTCATAAAAATTTTCATAAAATAGAAAATGAATTTTATCAAAATAAAATTAAATATCAAAAATATAATTTTCAGTATACCAACCCTAATAATCTCCCACTTATTCTCAAAATCATGCTGCCATACATCTGACTCCCATGCCCTCTACATGACTATTAAAAGTTTTAATCAGTAAGCTCTTCGTAAAAGGATCTACAAGATTATCTCTTGATGCAGTCTTGGTCATAGCAATATCACATCTCTGTACAATTTCTCGTATCAAGTGATACTTACGCTTAATGTGCTTGCTTTTCTTATGGACTCTTGGCTCCTTCGAGTTTGCAACCGCTCCACTATTGTCATAGTAAAGTGTAATAGTTGACTGAATTGAAGGTACTACCTCTAGATCCAACAGAAAATTCCTGAGCCAAACGGTCTCTTTGGCTGCTTCAGAAGCTACCACATACTCGGCCTCCATGGTGGAATCAGCAATACATGACTACTTGATACTCATCTAGCTTATAACTCCACCTCCTAAGGTAAACACATATCCTGAGGTAAACTTATGGGAATCCCTGTTAGACTAAAAATTTGAGTCTGTGTACTCCAAAGGTACTAGCATGTCTGCCTGGTAAATCAACAGATAATCCTTTATTCTTTTCATGTACTTGATTATTTTCTCTACCGTAGTCAAATGCTCTTGTCCTGGGTTAGACTAGTATATGTTAACCATGCCAACAACAAATCAGATGTCGGGTCTAGTGCAAAGCATAGCATACATGAGGCTTCCTACTGCCGAAGCATAAGGAACCGCCTTCATCTTCTCTATCTCATCAGGTGTCTTAGGACCCTGATCCTTCGATAGAGTGATTCCATCTGTAAAAGCGAGAAACCTTTTCTTAAAATCCTGCATACTAAAACGAGTTAGGATATAATCGATATACTTTGCTTGTGATAAGCCCAACATCCTTTGTTTTTGATCTCCCATAAGCTTGATCCCAATGATGTGACTGGCTTCTCCCAAGTCCTTCATATTAAACTGTCCAGATAACCATATTTAACCGTAGATAATGCTCCCATATCATTTTCGATGAGCATGATATCATCTACATAAAATAATAGAAAGATCACCACCCTTCCGTCATGCTTCTTGTACACACAAGACTCGTCCTGATTTTGATGAAAATCATAAGACTTTATAGCTTGATCAAATCGAGTGTTCCATGACCTCGATGCCTGCTTAAGTCCATAAATAGATCTCTTAAGCTTACACAGTATGTGCTCCTGGCCCTTTGCAATGAATTCGTCCAGTTGTATCATATGGATACACTTATCAAGACTTCCGTTAAGGAAAGCTGTCTTGACATCCATTTGCCAAATTTCGTAATCGAAATGTGTGGCAATGGATAAGAGAATCCCGATAGACTTAAGCATGGTTACCGGTGAAAAATTTTTCTCATAGTCGATCCCTTCTTTCTGAGTGAACCATTTAGCAACAAATCTAGTTTTGAAGGTTTCAACCTTCCCGTCTGCTCATCTCTTCTTCTTGTAGATCCACTTGCATCCAATGGATTTTATCCCTTCGCATGGTTCTACAAGTTCCTAGATCTTATTGGAATACATAGATTATATCTCTGAATTCATAGCCTTTTGTCAAATATCTGTATTTTTATCTTGTAGTGCTTCATTGTAGTTATAGGGCTCGATATTCAGTTATGTCGGGATCTTATCAAACGACTCTCCCAAGAACATATATTAATCAGGTTGATGAATAACTCTCCCACTACGATGAGGCACTACCTGTGTCGGTGTACTAGCAGTAACAGGCTATGCAGAATTTGAACCCTCTGCATCAGTACCATGTTCTTGATTTGCACTTGTCCTGATAATTCTCCCACTATGACTAGGTAGTGAAATATCAGTGACTTGTGGTTCATATTCCGTTCTACTGGTATTTTTTCTTAGTTCTTCCAGAAGAATTTTACTATTGGGCTTGTGATTCATAATATAATCTTCTTTCAAGAATCGGGCATTGGTGCTAACAATGAGCTTCTGATCCTTAGAATTATAAAATAGACCACCCTTGGGATACCCCACAAAGAAATAGACTTTCGTCCGCAGTTCCAACTTACTCATGTTTCCTTTCAGCACATGTGCTGGACACCCCCAAATATGAATGTGTTTCAGACTAGGCTTACATCCGGTCCACAATTTTGTGAGAGTAGAAGGTACAGACTTAGAAGGTACCAAGTTCAGAATGTAAGCTGCTGTTTCTAAAGTGAGTCTCTAAAACGATTATTATAAACTTGAATATCTCATCATGGATCTTACCATCTCCATAAGAGTTCTATTCCATCTTTCTGCTACACCATTCTGCTACAGAGCACCATGTGCAGTCAACTAAAATGTAATCCCTTCTGATGATAGGTAGTCCTTAAACTCTCCAAAGAGGTATTCTCCACCATGGTCGGATCATAGTGATTTGATATTTTTACCTGGACGCTTCTTTGCCTCCGCCTTGAATTCTTTGAATTTTTCAAAGCATTCAGACTTACAGTGCATCAGGTAAATATATTTATACCTTGAGTAGTCATCAATAAAACTGACAAAATACTCAAAGTCACCTCTAGTCCGAATTATCATAGGACCACACAAATCAGAATGAACTAGCTCTAATAGTTCTTTAGTACTATAACCTTTGGCCGAAAATGGCCTCTTAATCATCTTACCCTTTAAGCAAGATTCACAGACTGGAAGTGCCTCCATTTCCAATGAACTCAAAGAAATGCTTGGTTCATTAAATAAGAAAACTTTCTCTTATATGGTAAAGTAGACGTGTTATTCATTTCAGTTAGTTGCAGTGTAGGAGATATAGGAGATATAATATACAGATTATCCACCAATGTACCAGAACAAATAAAATATTTATTTTTCTTTACAACGGCAGAGTCACCAAAATAAACAGAATATTTGTCCTTTATTAAACTCAAGACTGAAATTAAATTTCTTCTAATCGAAGGTACATAAAGACAATCGTTTAGAAGTAGTATCATATCTCTATTAAAATTGAGAGTAACATCTTTTACTGCAACTGCTACCACCCTTGTATTATTGCCCATATGTAAGTACATTTCTCATTCACTAAGCTATCTGGTTTCCTGGAACCCCTACAAAGAATTACAGACATGATGAGTGGCTCCTGTATCTACACACCAGGTACTAGTAGATAACACCACTAAACATGTTTCAACAACCAGTTAACAAAAATTACCTTGTTTGTTTTTCTTACTGAGAAAAATCAGACACTAATTTTTCCAATGCCCAAACTAGTTACAGTGATATCACTTGCCTCTCAGCTCCTTCACACGAGCTTTTGGTTCCTTAACTGCTTTTAGAATTGTGTTTTCTGGTGTCTAAACTTTTTTCTTCATTTTACCTTTCGATTTAGAGGAAGAACACTTCTCAGCCGCATACACATAACCTAACTTCCTAAGAACACCCTCGGTTGCTTGAAGTTTCTTAAGAAATTCTGCCAGTGTGTAGCTAAGCTTATTCATTGAATAGTTCAGGCAGAACTTCTTAAAACTTTCAGATAGTGGCTGGAGTATGATATCAACCTGGGTTTTCCTGTCAATTTCAACTCGAAGGATCTCTAGTTCATTTAGAAGACTGATTATCTTTAGAACATGATTCCTAACTGGTGTACCTTCAGCCATGCTTGAATTCATTAGAGATCTCATAGCCACCTACCTAGCGGCATGATTTTGATCCCCAAACATATCTTTGAGGTTCATAATCATGTCATAGGCACTGCTGCATAAACTAATGCTGATACTGCAAAATATTTGACATTGAAGCCAAAATGTAACAGTGAGCCACCTGATTAGCTTTCTGCCACTTCTGATGGGCCTGGGTTTTCCTTTCGGTAGCCCCCTCATCAGGTACTAGTGGACATATCTCAGTTAAAACAAACTTATAATCTTCAACAGTTAATATAATGTTCAAGTTCCATTTTCAGTCAACATAATTTGGTCCCGTAAGTTTATCTTCTTTGAGAATGGAAGCGAGTGGGTTGAAAGCCGTTTTAATCATGAGAATCAAATAATTAAAATACCGTTAATTATGACGAGCGAAACTTTGAATTCATTTTAATTTGGTTCCCTCTAGCATTTTAAAATTAATTCGCCAGCAGCCTAGTAACTTGGGAATAACATGCCACGATGGGTGGACGTCTACTATCCATCATAAGACCAGATAGGCCAATTCTTTTTAATTTTACTATCTAGGAAACTGACCATACCAAGTAAAATTAAATAGCTGACATAGTTTCGGTCTCCATCACCTAATCTCAAATCAATCACTTCGCAATAAACCCTTTAGATGGAAAAGTGATCCACACTAACAATTATCCATAATTATCCCTAAAAGAGGTTTGTACTGGCAATACTGCAATTAATTTGTTCGATTGGAAGGAAGGCCTTACTGTCAACACGCATGGTTTAATTGTATCGCCTACAAACTGGTGATGGAGACCGCGAGATTTATCTGTGAATAAATTTCCTCTTCCATTTAGATTTTTAAATTATTTTTGAGATTTATAAAAATCTGTTTAATTAAAATAAATTTGTTAATTTTGAAAGCCACACGACCTGAAAGAATCAAATATCTTTCCGTGTACACATTCCAAAGATTCTGATTTATCAAACTATCTTTTCGTGTTTAAATGCGTAACAAATAAAATTTAATAAATGCACAGT
>JAOTRH010143344.1:0-81480 GCA_034768845.1 Heliamphora exappendiculata | reverse complement strand
TGCACCGTTTGGGAGGAAAGCAGCCAACAGTGTTTGATGCTAGCTTGGGAATTGCGCCTAAACTGAAACAGCCCCTCCAATCGCCTGGAAAACCGCACCTTCCAGTTGCCTTCAAAGCCAAAACCATATCCTCTACACTGCTTGTGTTGCCGTGTTTGGGAATCGCACTGCACTGTTGTGGAAACTGTTGGGATTCAAAGCGCTGTTTGGCGCTGGCTTTGCTTATTACGCCGGCGGCTTCTTGAGAAAATAGCCCATCTTTTTTTTTTCCTTTTTTTTTTTATTATTTCAGGTGCCCAGTGATTTGCTTGTTTTTTGAAAAAAAATAAACAATGTCCCATCCAAATAGCCCCTTGATTGCTCTTGGGAAGATAATTGCTACTGCCCTTGGGGAAAAAAAATCTTGGACCGAATACATCATGGGGATTGCCGCAGCTTGCTTTTTCTCCAACTTGTTCTTCATTCTTTTTGTTATTATTTTTTTATTTTATTTTGATAACATAAAATAAAAAAACAATTAGAAACCGAAGAACAATAAATATTACATTGATCCTATACCTCCGTAGAGTTCACAATCAATCTAAAATTAATTAATGTAACACGATCAACCCCCATGGTTAAAAAAATTAATTAAATCATCATCCATTCAAACCATTCAATTAAACATGAAAAAATAGATGATCATAAAATCGGGATTAGAACGCCTGCAAAATAAAATTAGCACAGTTCTAAATCTACCTAGCCCCGATAAATCGTAAAAAAAAAATAAAACGACTATGATACCAATTTGTTTGACGCAAAACTGTCAAGATCATTGTTTTTAAAAAATAATTATCGGTAAAAAATTAACTGGACGGGCAAACGCCAAAACGGACTCCAGATAAAATTTTTGACGAAAAACGATCAAAATAAAACTCATGCAACCAAAGTTAATTTAGAAAAATACATCTTCTAGATCTAATCTTCAACAACAGCTTGATTTCGAGTTGAAACTTTAGTCAGATCTTCTACCGTTTTTTCTTATGCGGTCCTCGAACGTATTGTGGCTACGATCCTCCGATAACTCGTTTTGACAAAACCCCGATATATTTTTAAGTCTTGAAAATTAAAAATAATATATCAATAATGATATGAAAATTCATCTAAACTGGTTTAGCCTACCCGCATATATATAGCGCTACAGCAGGGACTTGTGGAGTAATTATGAGTAAGACTTTCAATGGAACACTGATACCTACGGACAGTTTCTACAATTATGAAAAGTCGCAGTGGTTTCTGCAATCTTCATAAAATATTGAATTACAGTTCACACCACTAAAGAACTATAATTGCACTCTGATCCATAATCTCAAGACTTTCTTGCATTGAGCTACTGTTATTAAATGCTTACAATTTCTCCCCATATTAAGATTTTTGATACCCGCCAATTAAGTTTAATTACTAAAAATTTAATTTAATCAGTATCTTAATATTTTTTAAACCGTTCCGCTTAACTTATTTGACCGTCAGATAATTAAATCCACCTGCAAGGTTTGGCCCGGTCAAAACTTATAAGCATCCTTAAGGGGGTATCGTCAATCCCGACTTTCGAGACGTGGATTCCGTCAATAATTAATATTTTCCATATAAATAATATTGCTATCCAACTCACTGGGAATATAGACCCATATAAGATCGCACCCTCTAATGAATCAAAACAACGAATATTAAATATATGCAAATCAATAATTATTTCAGAATTAAGAGGATAAGCACTATTCATAATAACCTTGGGGTGTTGATTAATTTATATAGCCAGTAATCAGTACTAAATTAATTATCCCAAATGTCCCGTTCAATACACACAAAGTGTAGTAGCACAGATAGTCAAAACAATAGACAACACTATTATCTGTTCTCCGTAACAAAGACAGGTCTACTAAAACCATGTGTCACAGTTGTACCGATGGTATGTCCATTTTCATCTAAACTGTGAATATAAAACTTATATTCTGCAAGAACCTAAAATATGGTCTTCTGTGTGTAAGCCGTACTCTACACACCATATTAAATACTATACAGAATATTGGACATCCATGTATATCAAAGAATACACATACATTGCTTATAAATATTCTTATAAAATAAAAAATTAATTTTATTAAAAATAAAATTAAATACTAAAAATATGATTTTCAGTATACCAATCATAACAGTGCTCGATTTTATTTTCTAATTCTTTGGATTTGGGAGTCGGGTTTTGCTGTACCAGGACAACGCATATATATTATTGGGCTCAAAAGGTTATGAGGCTAGGTCAGCATTTCTTAAGAAGGGTTTGGGGCTTAGAGTTTCATTTATAAGTTTAGCTCTTTAGGGTTTTGAGTGACTGCTCTAAGAGTAACTTAATGATCTTCGAGAGTAGTGGGTTGTCTTTCTATTTTAGGATTTGTGATTCTCATGGTCTGATTCATAGATTTTGATCATGTTAAAATTTTAATCTTATTATGACCTAAGATCCTATCGATTTACCGTCACTAATCCTATGGTTTAGAATTGGGTTCTTACAATCTACCCCCTTAAAATAAATTTCATTCCCAAAATTTTACATCGTACCTGCATTCGTGAAAAGCTATGGGTAGTTTGCTCGCATGGCATCGTTGCATTTTCATGTTGATTTTTTGATCCCTCGGTGTCTCCATAACACGCGTACGAGTGGAGAAGTTTTCCCTCTGAGTACTCTATCACGGCGGCCAAGGATCTTCACCGGTCTTTATTCGAAGGTTGCGTCTTCGTTAATCTGGTGCTCTTCCCAATTAAGGTTGTGGGTCGGGTCTGGTTCCAACTTTTAGAATATCGAGACGTGGAATACGTTGTGAACATCTGCAAGCTGAGGTGGCAGAGCTAAACGGTAGGCAACAGCTCTGACTCTGGCTAGGATTTCGAACAAAGCACTTTGTCTAGTTGACATCTTTCCTTTCTTTTCGAATCGAAAAATTCCTTGGCATGGCCGAATCTTGAGAAACACATGGTCTCCTACTTTGAGTTCTAGGGATTTTCGTCGTTTGTCAGCATAACTCTTCTATCAGCTCTGTGAGATGACATGGCATTGTTGAACTAACTTGATCTTTTTGGTCGTCATGCGTACGATGTTCGATCCTAGCAAGCTTATCTCTCTGGTTTCTGCCCAACATACGGTTGATCTCTACGGTCGGCCATAGAGCGTTTCGTATGGTGGCATACCAATGCTGGCATGGCGACGGGCATTGTAGGTAAACTCGACGAGCAGTAAGTGTTTCTCCTAACTTTTTTTGAAAAGTTCCATTACGTAGGCTCTCAGCATATCTTCAACGGTCTAAACGGTGCTATTGGATTGTCTATCAATCTAAGGGTGAGATATGGTTCTTGGTTAGATGAAATAGAGGTTGATAACTCACGTAGGCGTACAATCTTGCAGACGTGTAGGTAGGACTAATTAATAGAAAATAAGAGGTCTTAACGAGGCGGCCTACTATAATAAAGATGTCATCAGGTTCTTGAGATAATCTCTGTAGTCTGGTGATGAAGTCTGCTTCCATTTCCTAAGGGTTGTAGCATTCCTTCTAACTTCTAGGATTTGACTTTGACCTGTTGATGCACGGGTTGAGTGTCTCCTCCAAGTCGGGATTGTTTCTCAGGTAATTAACTTCCATAGGGTGAATAAACGTGACATGGAGGCTTTGTTGGTTGTAGTTATCTGATTTTGTATCTTGTCGTCGGTCGAGGTTAAACTAAGGTTGCTAGCTTCTAGGTTATAGGTAGGCCAGTTCTATCCACTGGGATTCCTGTTGATGAGGCTCATGGAGTATCGTAGAATGCCATCTTATTTTGCTCCCCAACTCGTGGTAGGCCGTAAGTCGACTTCAAAAATAGATTGACTTTCAAGACTTGTTACGCACAGTTACCGAATGAAGCCCTAAACTATAATGCAAGGAATATATCTGCTTCGTGGTTTGAACGTTCTAAAAGTGTGCATGTAGGTTAGCGTTTCTCGTAAAATTCTATACTTTAACTAATATTATTACTGGTCTGTAGAACATGATTTCTAAGGTAAAACAAGGATAGATTTGGGTTTACAAGGAAACGAGCATGAGATTCAAGAAGGATAGTCAATTCATAGATTTAAAGAAATCAATGCAAAGTGATGGGTAGCCAATTAGATATTTGCCCTGAAGTTATATCGGCCTAACGAATTTCAATTCAAGCATCCAAATCTACTCCATTGGACAGGATTTTCAAAGGTATAGAAAAGATCCAAAAAGTTACTTTCACGATAAGGCAGAAAATCAAAGCTTATAAGAAATGAGATATCGAGTTCAAAATAAATTTTATCGGATGTAGACGAGTCAGAGTGAATGATTATTACGTTACACGACCCAAAGGAAGAGAAGTGTCACAGAAGACTAGAGAATACGATCAGTTTTACAGGTTAAAGTTCAACAGTGTACACACTATTAGGTCAAGGAACAGAGAATATAACTCCTAAGTGGGGTACATGGGTCAAAAGTCTACTATTTGCACAACTTCCACGTGGGTAAGGGCTTACCCAGTCTAAAATTCCAAGTTTAAAAGTTTAAGCCTAGGTCAATGGTCACGTGGGTAATTGTTGAACCTAAGCTCTGATACTATAGTGCGATGCCCCGAATCTCGGAAGCATCTAGAGTGACAATTAACTAATAGGGCTGCGAAAATTAAATAACGATAATACTTATGCATGCCAAAAAGTAGATATTATAAAGATATATAGTACAAACCCAAATAAAATCTTTTTAGAGTACATCGAACAATATAGGAAACAAGTGGATAACCACAAAACTGGTACTACATGGTCGAGGAAGGCTCGGAGGAAAGCCAAAAACTCTTAATCAAGGCTCTTTGTGAGATCCTGACCCGTTTCTTTTTGGGAAATGGTCTAGGTGTTCACAGGAGTAAGGATTAAAGTTTGGTCTGCTTCCTTGGTTCAATTTTTCATCAAGCGTTGATCACTTGAGCAGTGGGTGTGCGCTCGAGCGGATTGGTGGCAGAGAGTGGGTCTGAATGATGACCGCTTGAGCGGTGGTTGTCTGCTCGAGCGATGGTATGGCAAAGGAGTATGTCGGCAAGGGTCCGCTCGAGCGGTGGTTGGGCGCTTGAGCAGTGGAGGCCTGGCGCGAGATTCTACAAAAATGTGATTTTGAAGCATGTTCGGGTTTAGAGATTTTGCGGGGTTAGTCTTGGGGGCTGCGGGAAGTTGCGGTGAAAATTTAAAAAATTAAAAAACAAATATTTTGGAGGCCTATAAATATCTCGAGTTAGATATTTTGAAAAGATATTTTAAAAACTTAACTCCTAAGTTTTTTCCTTTTTCTCTCTGCCTTCTGTCTAACTTCTTGGGGGCCCGGGGCTTGGTTTTTGACAAACCAACTACCAATCCTTAGTATTGGCATGGTGGTCTGCGCATCTATCCAGTCAGAATTTCATTCTGACGAAGCTCGATTTTGCACGTCGATTGAGACGTTATGTTTTGAACTCACCGAGGTAGGATCCTAGACTGTATAACTGTTAGAGAGTGCTATGTGTAATCTTTTGCATCTTTACCGTTTAAAAATGTATGAAAAGTGATTTAGTTCAACAAAGCAGGTTTTGGGGTTTAAAACCATTTTTTTGTCATTTTTGTTGGATAAAATCATGTTTTGAGAGTTCCTTTCGAGGCTTTAAGGTTGTTTTGGGTTTGGATATACCCATACGGATCAAAACAGGTGTTTGGGTGCTTTGATTTTTGGGTTTTTACATGTTTCGGGAGTAAGAAAACTTGTTTGGGGGCTTCAAAATCAGAACTGGGACGTTCTGGAGCGTTAATGGATGCTGAAGGGTGCTCAAGCGCCCAACGGGCGCCTTGCGATAACTGCCCTGTGGTGGAGAGGTGCTCAAGCGCCTAGCAAGCGCTTAGCGAGCGTCGGGTTCGCAGGGCCATTTTTGGGGCCATTTTATTTTGATCGTATTTCTATCATCTAGACTCGGAATTGGGTCATTTTTGTGTTCAAATTGAAGCCCCAAAAGTCTTCTTTCCAATGACACCTCTACCACAATGAAATTCTTGTTGTAGAAAATTTTATGACCGAAAGAGTGAGAGTATGTCAAAATTTCTTAACCGTTATTCTCCCGTTTTTTGCCGAAAGTTTTGAAAAGGTAATTTTTCATCCTTCATGGAACTTTTTATCAAATTTCTTATCCCATGGGAGTTTGTTGTGGACGATGTGGCGGTGGGCCACTAGATCTCTCTTTATACAGGTTGCTGTATAACTATTTGAAAATGCTTTATATATCACGTTTCATGTTTAAATCTTGTTTCCGATAAAAAGCATATTTTACGCTTTTCTTGGCTTATTACATGATATGACTCGTGGGTGTTCGGTTTTCAAATGGTGTTCTTAAAAATGGTGAAAATTGTGGTTTTATGAAAAATCTCGACAATCATGTTTTGAAGGTTTGGAGCTAACCCTTGGGGTTGAGTCTTAGGTTTTTAAACGTTTTGTTAGAAATGGAAAAAAATATTTGGAAAAGGTTTTGTTGATCTCCATGTATAATGCATATTTGAGAAATATTTTTGTAGTTAAGCTACGGTTCGATTTTTAAAAATTATCCATAGATGTACCATGACAGTATGGATGTTGAGTTGGGCTTACATTGCTCCTTGGTAAAAGTCCAAAAACGTGCGTAGAGTGGGTTCGCTACGGTCCCTCTGGTTAATCCCCATAAACGTGGTATTGGTTAGGCTACGTCCATCGGTTGTGGAAATTCGTAAAGAAGCTTACTGCCCCGTGTGTGGTGTCCTTGTCGTAGCTCCATATGGAACTTCTAATTACCTAGCGAGTCTTGAATTACTGGGGTCTAGGGTAATGGACAGGAGTCTATAGTTGTTGCCTCTGTCCGTGTGGGTATGACAGTGTCGGTACATAAGATTTCATTTTATCTTATCTCCTCAGTTGAGTATTCTAGTGGAGCATACTGTTTTACTATTTCCCTTAACTATGGCATATATATGTTAGGATGATATGCATAGTTTCAAGGATGAAAAACTTGTACTTTTGTGATGAAAAACCTTTTGGGTGCTGTGGTCGAGTTAGCTCCCACTATATGATTGCATATTTTTTGCTTTACAGCTTTGATATAATCTATTTCTATTGGGATTCGGCTCACGGTGTGGGATTTTACGGTAAAATTATTTTCAGGTGAACATGATGAGTTGACCTAGTTGCAGAGGTGATGGAAGACTTGCTTTTGTTTTCCCTGTTTTTGTACATGTACTTTTACATGTAACGCCTGTGATGGATGATTTTATACGCCTCTTGGCGATATACTTATTCATGTATGAGAATGCATGTTTATTGTTTATGAGAGCTAATCCTTGGGGAATCTTTTATCCAAATGTTATATTTGATTTTCCTATTGTAAAAACTTATTTTTCTATAAATGGGTGTTTTAGTAGGTTTTCGTGTGGCCCTGGTGTTTGGGGCGTGACAACTTGGTACCAAAGCTCTGGGTTCGAATACCTATGAGCCATGGAAATGAGGGTACATCACCTTGTGAGGATGTGCATATGCTTGATTACCTGTGTTTTACTGCATGATTGCTTGTTTATTGGGTATGGAGGTTGGATTTTAGGATTAATTAGTCTTGTCTCTGGGCATTTGGATTAACATACTTGGGAGCCATGTTAGAGACGAATTTTGCGGACGTGATTTTTAGCAAGAAATCAAAGTAGGTGGTTTAGAGTGACAAGTCTTTCTTATTGGTTCTCATCAGTATGTACGTTGTGTCTGCATAATCGTTGTGGCTATGTGTTAGCATGGTTATGTGGTATGTGTTAAGAATAACATGATAGATCGACCTTAGGTTGTCGTGTTTCATGTTTTCTTTATATATAACATGTACACCTTTCAAGATGATGAGACCATGGGTTGGGTCTTAGATGTACGACTCTGTTGCTATAAGTTACAGAGATAAGGTTATGGGTTGAGCGTCGATCGCCTGGTATGTGGTGGAACTCATTAGTGAGTCGGGTTTAGCCATGTGAGGTTGGTCTCGGTTGGCAAACCGTTGAGTGTTTGAGCAGAGTTTTGTTTATGTGTAGTCGAAGCATGTTGATGAGTATTGGGAGTATGCTGAGATTTGAGACTTGAGTTATGAGTGAGTAAGCTCAAGGATATGAAGACGAGTATAAGTTGCAGATATGCTGTGAGGAGCATGGGTTACCGCCGTATAGGAATGTGTAAGGGTTCCTGCGACGAGTATCAGTTCCGTCAAATTCCTACGGGAATGCAGGTCAGTGGTTTGGTCGATATCCTAGTAATTAGGAGATCGTGTTTGAGAACCATGCTGACTGCATGTGCTTGGCTTAGTACTGAGATGATGTATGCCGAGTACGATATGTTTGGAGGTTATTTGTGTTCCACCTTAGGTTTAGAGATGGGTACGTTGTTTGCCCATGGGAACGAAGTGTGGAGTTATACGGTTCAGCAATGTATCATGTGGTTTGGCTAACCTGGGGAAATTGGTGAGAAATCGTAGGGTACGATACCTGTGGTTGATGTGTGCTCGGAGAGTGGAAGTGCAGAAGGTGTCTGCATGGTTGTGGGAGTTATTAGTAACTCTATAGGAAAGGTTTCAGGATTGGGTTCTCTTTGTTTGATGTTGTGCCTTGGACAGTGGGATCAAGGCTGTGGCATGCTCGTGGTTTGCGTAGCAGGAGTTAGGTTGTGTAGCGCAACCTTGTGAAGTGAGGTTTTGGGCGCAATGGGATATGTTGTACCAGGTGTGCGGATGATTTGAGTATTGTGATCAGAATTGACAGCAGTTGTGTGATTGTGGTCGATGTTACCTTGAGGTAGGATTTATAGAGTTCTTTAGAGACCAAGTGTTGAGGAGTACTCCTAGTTTGCTGAGGGAGTCATGGTTTCTTGTTGACCTTTGACTTTCCTTTGAATGGAAGAAGAGATAGGGAGTTTTCTTGTAGACGATTGTCCTGTAGACGATGGTCTGGTGCAAGTTGTTTCATCTCAGTTGGATGGAGATGCCAGGTTCTTGATTGGTTTCGATTTTGGTTGTGTTTTGAAACTGTGGAATCTCAGTGGATCTATACCCGTGTGTGATCCTTGGAGTTTTGACTCAGGGACTTGTGTCGCCGTGATCGGGTGATTCTTAGTGGCTTCAACGCGTGGTGCGGGACACTCTACATCTGAACGTCTGTGTGTGTGACCTAGGATCCGATTGCTCCCGCGGCTAGGAAGACCGTAAAGGAGTACGTGTGAGTGTGGTAAACATGACAAGTTATGATAACCTAGTCAATGTGGCTTGTTTGTATGATGGTTGAACCATATGGGTTGTGTTTCCTATACTGTTTGTTCTTGATAGACAAGGGAGTTAGTGTTGTGACGTAGAGTTCTTGCAGTGATCAGTTAAAGATCATTGACCGTTGTGTGCGTTTGGTTGTGTTTCTAGCTCTTGGCAAAGTGGGAATTTTGTCAGAACAATGCAACTGTGATTATCAATTCACGTGGTGAGTTTTTGATAGACTTTTAAGAGTCTGGCCTTGGGTTTTGTTTGGGATTTTGAACATCTTAGAGTTCTTAGACTCAAAGAGTGGTGTCGATAGTTGTAAGCGTTGTGCTTTGGCGTAACCGTTTGTTTGGACGGTGATTCTGAGAACATGGTAAAGAACGAGTCAAAAAGGATGCGATGATTGAGAAATCTTGGTTAAAGTGGCCTGTTCAGACCGACATGACTGTTTGGTTGGGAACAGTAAGGTCGTGATGAGTTCTGTATATGAGTTTGAATATTCTGCTATTGTGGACTCAAGGACTTGATGTATGTGTTATGTGTTAGGGTTGATATTGACTGATGGTCATCATGTCTTCTTTGTCAGATGACGGTGATCCTGTGAGATTTGAGATTGATCTGTAGCCCTGTTATCAGTGATCTAATGGAAAGACATTGAGTTATGTAGTGATGTGTTGTTGCACGGGAGATATGGTTTGTATAGGTTATCGAATTCCCATGAGATATTCTGTCTGCGGACGTGTTTGGTCAAGTAACTCATTGGGGTCAGGTGACTTTGTGGCTGTGATGCCATATTGGTTTTCGGTTATGTAAAACCTCATCTGGGATAATGGTGTGTCAGCTATGTGATGGCGTTATTAGCATCAACAGAGTAGCGATGTAATATCAAAGTCGGTGATCGTTAGAACTTGGGAAAAGTTTTTGTGTGGAACATCTGACTTCTGGTGACCGATGTCGGAGTTTAACGTCATGTGTTTGGACTTGTGGAGATAGTCCTTGGTGTGTATTGTGAGGTGTAATTGAGCCAGTATGTGGTAATGAGGACGAGGGTGATAGTCTCCGTGTTCGAGCATAGAGTATGTTTCAGATCAAATCCCATGGTGGATTGCTCTCGTATGATGCATTTTGTCACCGGAGTGGTTTGAGTTCGGCAAGAGTTCTGTATTAGAGTTTGGCAGCACGAGTTGGATCTTCATCCAATATTTATGGATGTTTCCTGAATGACAGTAGCATCAGTGGAACTTGCCTGTGCGAGCAGTCTGTATGGAGATCGATTCTTCACGTCGTATTTACCTTGTGTGACAATGGTTGTATTCTTGGTATCAATTTTGTGACGGCAGGTTTGGGATTTTAGTAGCTGGGGTATTTCTGCTATTGTGCAGTATTACTGGGTTGCATCAGAGAATGTTGATAGTTGCGGGAGAGTATTTGGCTTAAGTTGCAGTTTTGAATTTCGGGGATGAAATTCCTTTAAGAGGGGGAAGTTGTGAGACCTTGACCCGTTTCTTCTTGTGAAATGGTATAGGTGTTCACGAGAGTAAGGATTAAAGTTTGGTCTACTTCCTTGGTTCAGTTTTTCTCCCAGCGTTGACTGCTCGAGCGGTGGGTGTGCGCTCGAGCGGGCTGGTGGCAAGGAGTGGGTCTGGATGGTGACCGCTCAAGCGGTGGTTGTCCGCTCGAGCGATGGTATGGAAGAGGAGTATGTCGGCAGGGGTCCACTCGAGCGGTGCTTGGGAGCTCGAGCGGTGGAGGCCTGGCGCGAGATTCTATAGAAATGTGGTTTTGATGCATGTTCGGTTTCTGAGATTTTGCAGGGTTGGTCTCGGGGGCTACGGGAAGTGACGGTGCGAATTTTAAAAAGTAAAAAAAAAGATATTTTGGAGGCCTATAAATATCTGGAGTTAGATATTTTCAAAAGATATTTTCAAAACATAACTCATAAGTTTTCTCATTTTTGTCTCTACCCTCTCTCTAACTTCTCGGGGGCTAGAGGCTTGATTTTTGACAAACCAACTGCTGATCCTTAGTATTGGCACGGTGGTCTACGCATCCATCCAGTTAGAATTTCATTCCAACGAAGCTCGGTTTTCCACATGGATCGAGACGTCGAGTTTTGAACTCACCGAGGTAGGATCCTAGACTGTATAACTATTATAGGGTGGTACGTCTACTGTTTAAAAATGCATGAAAAGTGATGTTATTCAACAAAGCGGGTTTTGGGGTTTAAAATCATTTTTTTATCCTTCCAGTTGGATGAAATCATGTTTTGAGAGTTCCTTTCGAGGCTTTAAGGTTGTTTTGGGTTTGGATATACCTGTAGGGATCAAAACAGGTGTTTAGAGGCTTTAACTTTTGGGTTTATACATGTTTTTGGAGTTGAAAAACTTGTTTGGGGGCTTGAAGATCAGAACTGGGACGTTATAGAGCGTTAATGGAGGCTGAAGGGCGCTCAAGCGCCCAACGGGCGCCTAGCGAGAACTGCCCTGTGGTGGAGAGGTGCTCAAGCGCCTAGCAAGCGCTTAGCGAGCGTCGGGTTCGCAGGGCCATTTTTGGGGCCCTTTTATTTTGATCATATTTCTATCATCTAGACTTGGAATTGGGTCATTTTTGTGTTCAAATTGAAGCTCCAAAAGTCTTCTTTCCAATGACACCTCTACCACAATGAAATGCTTGTTGTAGAAAAATTTATGACCAAAAGAGTGAGAGTATGTCAAAATTTCTTAACCGTTATTCTCCCGTTTTTGGCCGAAAGTTTTGAAAAGGTAATTTTTCATCCTTCATCGAACTTTTTATCAAATTTCTTATCCCATGGGAGTTTGTTGTGGACGATGTGGCGGTGGGCCACTAGATCTCTCTTTATACAGGTTGCTGTATAACTATTTGAAAATGCTTTATATATCATGTTTCATGTTTAAATATTGTTTTCGATAAAAAGCATGTTTTACGCTTTTCATGGCTTATTACATGATATGACTCGTGGGTGTTCGGTTTTCAAATGGTGTTCTTAAAAATGGTGGAAATTGTGGTTTTATGAAAAATCTCGACAATCATGTTTTGAAGGTTTGGAGCTAACCCTTGGGGTTGAGTTTCAGGTTTTTAAACGTTTTGTTGAAAATGGGGAAAAACATTTTGGAAATGTTTTTTTGATCTCCATGTTGGTGGATGGATCTGTATATACATGTATAATGTATATTTTTGAAATCTTTTCATAGTTAAGCTACGGTTCGGTATTTTTAATGTTATCCATAGATGTACCGTGACAGTAGAGATGCTGAGCTGGGCTTACATTGCTCCTTGGTGAAAGTCCAAAAATGTGTGCAGAGTGGGTTCGCTACGGTCCCTCTAGTTAATCCCCGTAAACATGGTATTAGTTAGGCTATGTCCATCGATTGTGGAAATTCGTAAAGAACCTTATTGCCCCGTGAGTCAAGTCGTTGTCGTAACTCCGTATAGAACTTGTCATTACCTAGCGAGTCTTGAATGACTTGGGTCTAGCGTAATGGACAGAAGTCTATAGTTGTTGCCTCTGTCTATGTGGGTGTGACAGTGTCGGTACATTGTATTTCATTTTATCTTATCTCCTCAGTTAAGTATCCGAGTAGACCATAATGTTTTACTATTTTCCTTAACTATGGCATGATATCTATTAGGATGATATGCATAGTTTCAAGAATGAAAAGCTTGTAGTTTTATAATGGAAAACCTTTTGGGTGTTGTGGTCGAGTTAGCTCCCACTATATGATTGCATATTTTTTGCTTTACAGCTTTGATATAGTCTATTTGTATTAGGCTTCAGTTCACGGTATGGGATTTTGCTATAAAAACATTTTCAGTTGAATATGATGAGTGGACCTAGTTGCAGAGGTGATGGAAGACTTGCTGTAGTTTTCTCTATTTTTGTACATGTACTTTTACATGTAACGCCTGTGATGACTGATTTTATACACCTCTTGGCGATATACTTATTCATGTATGACAATGCATGTTTATTGTTTATGAGAGCTAATCCTTGGGAAATCTTTTATCCAAATGTTATATTTGATTTTCCTACTGTAAAACCTATTTTCTCTTAAATGGGTGTTTTAGTTGATTTTCGCGTGACCCTGGTATTTGGGGCGTGACACTCTATGTCCGCATCAACGTACTCATCAATAAGCTCTTCTAGCTCTTCGGAACCTGGTAAGAAATACTAAAGAAACTCACACCAAAATACAAATATTTTCAAGTAACTGGTCAAAATACGACAGATAAAAATAACAGACTAACCATGACAGTGATTATGATGAGAAATGATTCAACTAATTTAATTTTCTAATCCGATTTAAACTTAAGTTATTCTATGTTCTCTCAACCGAGGTGAACCATCCTAAAACCCCATGATCGCAGTCACGCTAACCAAGTCTACCGACGAAAAAAGAGCGTTCCTTAAGCCGTGGAATGGCTATGCAACGGACTAAGTGTCCAGCCAGATCATCATTGACGGCAAGGGCGTGGACAAGTCAACACTCAGGCTCTCGACTCTCAAGTAAAGGTCAAATGTAGTATCACAAAATCTAACTTCTATTATTACGCCACCCGAACCGCATTCACCAAAATACAAATATCACAACCATGTGCATTTAGCACTTGGGAAAAAAACTTTTCAAAATAAAACATGACATATAACCAATATCACAATGTTCCAATTCCATCAATCACGATACCAACCAAGACATATAGCCAAGGTTTAATTTTTATTCTTTTCTTAAAATAAAATGGTGAACTCCGTAAAACCCATCCCAATGATGATGTAGCATAGTACAATATGCTGAAGTTACGATTTTTCAACTTACATAGGAATTCATGCGTGGATATGATTATCTAGCATCTAAGACAAAAAGTGCACCAATTAATCTAAAGTTACCTCAAAATACTTAAGCTAAAATACAATATGCATAGATCAGCGATTTAACTAAATTTGCATGTAAATAATTCAACCACAAAAATTATGTAAATATATCAATACTATTCGTATTCTAATTATTCAACCATGCATAACACAACATAAGAAACCCAATACAATACTATTAACATAAAATCAGATTTAGCCACAGTTAGGATTTTCAGATTTTAGCTACTGGTTTTAAGGTTTTTAAAATAATTAAACTTAGAAATAAAATCTAAAATTTGGTAGGCTCCCTATTTAAGATGTTCTGAACACTTTTTATGTTTTACACTTTTCCAAAATTTGCCTCTAAAGTCTCGGTTTTGGAAAAATAAATTTCGGTGACAATGTAGAGAAAAATTCCAGAGTAGCGTAAAAACTCAGTGGATTCAAAAATGGAAATGTCCACTTAGGCTTAAAACTTCAATTTAAATTTTGTTAAAGTTGTAGATATATGAGTTTAGAAGCTCTGTGACTTGACCTTGTATTTGTTTCATTTTTCTTGAATTTATTATGAATATTCTACCGAACAGTGTCCAGATTCGACACACTTTGGGAGAATCATTTCCATTTTCTCTATACACATGAAAACGGGTTCATTCCAGTGGAGTTAGAAAGGTAAGACATTTACCTATCCAACTACATAAAAATCATACCATGAACTTACTTCTGTAGTAAATGGCGGGGATTCAAAGTGGTCAGTCCAAATAGCTATTTAACCCAATTTACTTCTCTACTTTTAGAAAAATAAAGGAAAAGAGTTGAACCTCAAGAAAAAAATTTCATGTAAGTAATATATTCGTGAAACTACAGTAAAAAGTTTAGAAATTGTTGATGAGTCTAGATCACTTAAAGAAAATGGCAAAAATTAGATTTTAGACAAAAATATTATCTAAACAGATTTAAAAAGTAAAAAGACGTGAGTTTTTTTTTCTTGACTCTTAGCCCATATCCTTTGCATGCATAGCTATATCTCTCAAGTATATGATTTATACATGATCTATACACTATGTACATGGATGAAAATCAAAAGAAGGTAGTGGATGGTGATGAGAGAGAGAAAGAACCAAAAAGAAGCTTCAAGACCACAATTCATTAGTTTAAGTATAGATCTAGGGTTTTGGTCAGATTAGGAGATGAGATGAGACTCGTAAATGAAGAAATAAATGTATGAAGATGTTTTTTCTACCTTGGTATAGCTTGGTAGAAGATGGATTTGAGAGCACCTTGAAGAAGAACTCAAGAATCTTGAAGAACACCAACTTTTCCTCACTTCCTTTCTCTAAAACCTACTTTGAACACTTAAAAAATACAAACACAAAGTGTGTCACGCCCCAAACTCCGGGCGACGTGAAACACCCATAAACAACCAAACGCAACACGTAGCCCGAGAATATACTCTCAAAATAAATCATACATGCATTGTATATAAACGCCAAACGACAAAATTACACGGCTCTAACACCTGAAAAAAAAAGACATGTTATAGCATACAAGTAACAAAAGATCAAAAAGGGAAGACTACAGCTCTTCCACCTTCCCAGCACCTCCTAATCAACCAACGTGACCGGTACCTGAAAAAAAAATCAAAATCCCACATCGTGAGCCAAAGCTCAGCAGATTCTAAACAACATGTGCAGTATAAGCCAAACATACTAGGAAAACGAGGTGCAGTTTTTGACTCTCTTTCAAGCCATTAAAAACAATTTCACATGTAAGGGAAAGCGAGGATAAAAATTATTTTTTAGTTTTACTCATCAGAGCCTTGAAAACGATTATAGTATTACGAGTCCCGTAAGCCGCCAATACAGTTTTAAGAAAATTGGTCAATCTGTCCCAATATACAGTAGACGTAATCCACGAATCTTCTTGGACTTTCACCGAAGGATTACCGAAGCCCCATCACACACACACCGACTTTCGCAGCCTACCTCATACACCAACTTTTGTAGCCTACCTCATACACCCACACACGCACACGTGCGTCTTTAACGAGGATTTACATCTACTGGATCACATATTTATCTAATCCATTTTATACACATATGCAAACCTAAACCCGGATTTAAAACATATAACCATGTATCAACATGACGTTCCACAAACCACGTCACATGCCTATAAAACTCTAGGTTTTAAAGCATAAACCACGTTACACATAACGATATCACCTTATGTAATTCAATTATATATTCCGTACATAAATAAACAGTTATAAATGCACATAACCATGTATAACAATACATCACGATGTCACCCGCTAAAACAAACCGACATCCATTCACATGGACAACCAAGCCTAACCTGAAGGCCAACACCAACCCCTCAGACTACGAGGTTACCAACACCACCTTTCTCCTCAAAAGGTTCAAGAGCTCAAACACACTCCATACCCAACCACGACGCACACAACCATGCCACAAAACCTAAAACCAACCACGCATGTCACACTCGAGGACGGCATCACACAAACACCCGAGGTCACCACACGACCCCCGATACCATAACACCACCAACCGAACCCCAAAAGGGACCCAAAGGTGTTAGAATCAACTAATTCCCATAAATTAATCAATTGAATACCAAAGGATAGCAATTGGAAACCAAAACCCAACCACCGAACCATCAACACACATCTCAGGACTTCAGTCGACCGATCCCCAACCTTCAGTCGACCGAACACCCTACTAGAATCTCTCAAAATGCCAAAACACACGATTTAGTCGATTGAACCCCACGGTCCAATCGATCGAACCCAAGATCCAAGCTTCAGTCGACTGAACCCCATGGTTCAGTCGACCGAACCTCGGCCGAACTTGATTATGAGCAACGGGTTTCTACATCCAAACCTCAAATCGAAGCCTTCGAACATCGATCTAACACCCACAAACATCAACACGCTTAGGCCTAACACCGAGACCTCAAAAGAAACTCTCAATACCCAATTTCTTCCACCAAAACCAACAAAAATAGGTTTTAAACCCAAAAACCCAACTTTAAAACATATCCAGATCTACAGCAATCTAACCGTTAAAAACACACACGTTTACACATGGCACCCTTATACAGCACTAGATTCTATAATCTTATCTCGGTGGGTTAAAAACTCATCACCTCGAATCGTGTGCAAAATCGAGCTACATCGGAATCAAAATCTGACCGGATGGTTGCGTAGCCCATTGTGCCAAAAGTAAGGATCCACTGTTGGATTGTTGAAAATCGAGCTCCGGGCCCCCGAGAACTTAGAGAGAACGCAGAGAGAAAATATGAAACTTACTGGAGAAGTTTTAGAAAATATATTTATGAAAATATCTAACTCCAGATATTTATAGGCCACCAAAATATCTTTTTTTTTGAATTTTCGAAATTCGCGCCGTAACACCCCACGGCCCCCAGCACCTTCCCCTCATGTATCTCTCTACCCTCAAACTTGCATCAAAAGCATATAAAACATGCAGCAACGAAAACACATAACGCGCATCAAAAAATACCAAAAAAGAAAATGGGTCAGGGTTTCACAACTCTACCCCCTTAAAGGAATTTTACCCTCGAAATTCAACACAAGGCCAAAACAACAAACTGTCGATCGCAACCGACACAGGCACACGAGATGGTCAGCCAAACCATTCCTAGGATATAGTCAAACAAGGTCAGGCATCATAAACAATGGCCAACTATCTCCGAGACACGGGATCTACAACCCACCTCAACCTCACATCATCATCAATCGCTGCCTTAACACAGCGCACCCACATAATCTATCACTAACTCCCTTGCGGATGCAACAAAGAAACTGGCCCAAAGTTAGCATACTCAAAAAGTACCTCTGCTCGTTGAAGGTATATCTGCATCATCAGGTATAATCGGTGCTCTTGAAGAACTAGGAGTGTTAAGGTCATACACTCGGCCCTAAATCACTCTGGGCTACCCATCTGGAATCTAAACTAAAGCACCCTCACCTGTAATCCTGGAAGGCTGCGCCGCAAAATGTTGCTGCTGATCCTGCACAAACGAACCCTCTAATGTGCCTATCATACTCGGTGCACACTCCCTCTATGGGCAAGTCCTACGAATATGTCCCGGCTGACGACACCCATAATAAATCTGTAACTCCCTTCCCTGTCCCTGTGACTAAATCCGTAAACCCTAGGACCGTCTCGATTGTGGGCACTCTGACACACGATGTCTAAGCTGCCTACACCAAAAGCATTTAATCTCCTCCTGCAGCTGAACTGGTACAGAACTCCAGAACTTCTTTCCTTGCAGATCCCCCAACACACGATGCCCTGGCTGCTTACACTAGTAGCAAAGCAACTCCCTATGCTCTGGCCTCTCATATGAAGCCACCACTGGCACTAGTACAGGAACCTGCTGCCGATGCAATCCCCCGGAACATAAACTCAGACCAGACAACCTCTGGCGTTTGTCCCCATACCCCTGAAACTGAGCACCTCCACCATCCTGCAGCTTGATTCTACCCTCTCCCCTAACAACCTCAACTAGCTAGCGGATGGCACCCACCATCGCACGCAGCAACTCTATGGCCTCACAAGGTCCGGGGGAGCATTTGCAACCTCAGCATCAAGGATAGGCACATCCCCATAGCCAGCACGACCACGACTTCGACCACGGCCTCGCCCTCTCCTCGGCGACATCGCATCTATATGAAAGTAAACAACACATAAGATGCAACATAGAAACATGAACCTCATAAAGGCTAACCACGTAAGTATGGTAACACATAGCCACACAGGTTTATGTTAAACAACCCCACATACTGAGGAGAACCAACAAGAATGAATCGTCAATCATGATAACCTACTTAGATTCCCTACTATAAATCACGTCATCTAAATGCGTTTCTAACTAAGCTCCCAAGTCTGTTAATCCAAACACCCGAAAGAATGGCTAATCAATCCCACAGTTCAACCCCCATGCTCACATATACACATCATTCACATATCTAATATGCTGACACGATCATGTTATTAAAGCATATAAACACATGCAGCCAAGCACACGCAATCTACCTCACACGAGATACATCCTCTTCCTACGGCTTTTAGGTATTCAAACCCAGAGCTTTGATACCAAGTTATCACGCCCCAAACTCCGGGCCACATGAAACACTTATAAACAACCAAACGCAACACCCAGCCCGAGATTATTCTCTAAAAATAAACCATACATGCATTGTATATAAACGGCAAACGAAAAAATTACACGGCTCAAACGCTCGAAAGAAAAACATGTTATAGCATACATGTAACAAAAGAACAAAAATGAAAGACTATAGCTCTTCCACCTCCCCAGCATCTCCTGATCGACCAACGTGACCGATACCTCAAGAAAAAATTAAAATCCCACATCGTAAGCCAAAGCTCAGCAGATTCTAAACAACATGTGCAGTATAAGCTAAACATGCTAGGAAAGTAAGGTGCAATTTTTGACTCCCTTTCAAGCCATTAAAAATAATTTCACAGGCAAGGGAAAGCGAGGATAAAAATCATATTTTAGTTTTACTCATCAGAGCCTTGGAAACGATTCTAGTATTACGACCCCCGCAGGCCGTTAATACAGTTTTAAGAAAATTGGTCTATCCGTCCCAATATACAGTACATGCAATCCATGAATATTCTCGGACTTTCATCGAAGGACTACCGCAGCCCCAATCGCACATACACCGGCTTTCGCAGCCTACCTCATACAACGGCTTTCGCAACCTACCTCATACACCCACACACGTACACGTGCATCATCAACTAGGATTTACATCTACTAGATCACAGATTCATCTAATCCATTTCATACACATATGCAAACCTAAATCAGGATTTAAAGCATATAACTATGTATCAATATGATGTTCCACAAATCACGTCACATGCCTATAAAACTCTAGGTTTTAAAGCATAAACCACGTTACATATATTGATTTCACCTTATGTAATTCACTTACATATTCCATACATAAATAAATAGTTATAAATGCACATAACCATGTATAACAATACATCACGATGCCACCTGCTAAAATAAACCGACATCCACTCATAAAGACAACCAAGCCTAACCCGAAGGCCAACGCCTAACCCGAAGGCCAACACCAACCCCTTAGACCATGAGGTTACAAACACCACCATTCTCCTCAAAAGGATAAAGAGCTCAAACCCACTCCATACCCAACCACGATCCACACAACCGTGCCACAAAACCTAAAACCAACCATGCATGTCATACCCGAGGATGGCATCACACAAACACTCGAGGTCACCACACGACCCCCGAAACCATAGCACCACCAATCGAACCCCAAAAAGGACCTAAAGGTATTTGAATCAACTAATTCCCATAAATTAATCAATTGAATGCCAAAGAACACCAATTGAAAACCAAAACCCAACCATCGAACCATCAACACACAGCCGAGGGCTTCAGTCGACTGAACCCCAACCTTCAGTCGACCGAACACCCTATTGGAATCTCACAAAATGCCGAAACACACAGTTCAGTCAATCGAACCCCATGGTTCAGTCGACCAAACCTCAGCGAAACTTGATTCTGAGCTACGGGTTTGTACATCTAAACCCCAAATCGAAGCCTCCGAACATTGATTTAACACCCACAAACATCCACACGCTTAGGCCTAACACCGAGACCTCAAAAGAAACTCCCGATGCCTGATTTCATCCACCAAAAGTAATAAAAATAGGTTTTAAACCCAAAAATCCAACTTTGAAACAAACCCAGATCTATAGCAGTCTAACCGTTAAAAATACACACGTTTACACATAACACCCTTATACAGCACTCGTGTCTATAATCTTATCTCGGTGAGTTAAAAACTCGACACCTCGAATCACGTACAAATCGAACTTCGCTGGAATCAAAATTTGACCGGATGGTTGCGTAGCCCACCATGCCAAAAGCAAGGATCTACTGTTGGATTATTGAAAATCGAGCCCCGGGCCCCCAAGAACTTAAAGGGACGACAAAGACAAAATGAAAAACTTAATGGAAAAGTTTTGAAAAATATATTTATGAAAATATTTAACTTCAGATATTTATAGACCTCCAAAATATCTTTTTTTTTTGAATTTTTGAAATTCGTGCCGTAACACCCCACGGCCCCTAGAACCTTCATCTCATACATCAGTACCCTCAAACATGCATCAAAAGCATACAAAACATGCAGCAACGAAAGCACATAACATGCATAAAAAAATGCTGACAAATAAAATGGGTCAGTGTCTCACAAAAAGGGAGAGAGAGAGATAGACGAAAATGGGGGGGGGGTGTTTGGTCTCTTTTAAAATAACTTTTATAGCTTAAAGGAGGCTCGTGATGCATATGTAAGGCCTATGAAGGCTATAGCCACTAAAAACCCATGGGTGTATGACAAAGCAATAAAAAATTGAGATTGGGTGTATTAGTCTCCATAGTAGCTGGCCAATAGGTGGGGTTTTGGCTTCATTTTGAATTTTGTTGTATAATATTGCTTTATTATATATTTAATGATTTATATATTAAATTATTCAAGAATTGTATCTAAAAATTAACTTAACATATATTTTTAATTATGAATATTAAAGATTTGAATTAATATAATAAATTTTAGGTGTTGTACTTAATTTTTACATCTTAGTTGGATTATAGCATTATTTGGTTGTGGTGGTTGGGCTAAATTATAGTTTTTGTATAATTTTGTAACTTGATATATATTTTTAATTACTTTTATACTAGTTTTAATTTAATTTGATAAATTTAGATTTTAAAACTCAATTTCATAATTTAGTATTATTTTATTATTATTTAATTATTTATATGTTGTTTAAAGTCTTTTTATATTAATATACAAATTAGTTTAAAATTATATTATTATATTGGATTGTTGCTTTGATTATAGTATTAGGTTACTTGTTGAGATTTATATACGCACCTTTACATATATATAATAAGTTATCTTTTTGTTTATTTAGTTATTTTATGTACTAAAGTCAGTTTTTACTTTTAATTATTATACATTAAAGTATCTTTTTTCTTTTTGTTTATTGATTATTTTATTAAGTTGTAGAGAAGAGTGTAATTATATAGACGTATCCTCCTACATATATATACCTATACATTTAGAATATTACTTTTGATTATTTTAATGGAGATTGAGTGTTGTAAATAATTAAAATTTATTGATTATTTTATTGTGTTTGTTGTAGAGATTTTTTTATGTATGTATGTATACTTGTGTGTACAAAACTTGTATTGGAGTTTGTGTGAGTTTATGTTGTAGTCATATAATTAATCATTATTTTAAAATTTTATTATTATTATTTTTTTTTATTATTATTATTTTATTTTTTAGTGTTGAGTAATCGTGACAATATAGGCGACTACACTATAACTATACTACTGTTGCTATTATTATACCTAAAAAGCGGGTCTTTACATTTTGTCTTTTGATTATTATTTACATAAAGTAACTTTTACTTTTGTTCTTTGAATATTTTATTAGATTGTAGGGAAAAGATGTAAAAGATCATATATAAATACCTGCCTACATGTAATATATAAATAATAAAGTTACTTTTTTCTTTTTTTATTTTAAATTGTGATTAGTGTTGCAAGAATTTAATACTTTATTGATGATTATATTATTGTAGAGAATTAATTAATTACTAATTATTTTATTAGGTGCATTGTTGAGATTCTTTTATTATATGTATATAGATATTTGTGTATATAACAAGCTTGTGTTGGAGATTGTGATTTTGTGTTGTAGAAATCTTTATATATATATATAACTTTGTTAAAGAATGTGTGTGAGTTGGTGGTAAGATTATTATTTTGTAATTTAACATTTTATACACTATTATTATTTTAAACTCTATGGTTGTTATTATTTTTAACATTTATTATATTATTTGGCTACTTGTTTATCATCTATTATTCTTATTATTTAATACTATTTTATTATTTTTATTTTTTTGCAAGTCTTGAAAATATAATTATCTTTTTTTTAAAGTTAAAATTTTATCTGATTTGATTTGAGATATTGTATTTTATCTTATTAAAATAAAATTAGCACATACTTTTAAGTGGTCTCACACACGTGACATATATGTATTTAGCATATATATATTAATTTATATTGGTTGTAGAGAATTATGGATGAGAAATATCCCATAGACTTTTGTGAAATTATAAAGACGTGAAAGACTAGTGTGTAATGATTGATATTAAGAGTTTTAGGAACTCTTTGGTGTAATCTGGATGAAAATTTAAGTGTCTTTTTACGGCATTAATAACTTACTATGAATTTTATTGTCTTATGATAAAAGTATAGTTATCTTAAAGACTTAGGGTTGAAATGTGATTATTGAAAGTCACGAAATTTAGGCCTTTGAGTATAATTTTATTTTCACATTGGGGCTTGTTTTGATTTTCTTATTCTCTGGATTTAGGAGTCAAATTTTGCTGTAACATGACAACATATATAGATTGTTGGGCTTGAAATGTTACGAGGCCAGGTCAGCATTTCTTAAGAAGGGTTTGGGGCTCGAAGTTTTATTTCTATGTTTAGCTCTTTAGGATTTTGTGTGAATGATCTTAGAGTAACTTAATGATATTCGACGTTAAAGGGTTGTATTTTTCTTTTAGGATTTTTGATTCTCGGGGTCTAATTCTTAGGTTTTAATCATGTTAAGGTTTTAATCTTATTATAACCTAAGATCCTATCGGTTTACCGTCACTAATCCTATGGTTTAGAACTGGGTCTTTACAAAAAGTTTCAAAAAGTACAAGTCTTTCTTGGGTTCCAAGATAAATTTCACAAATCTACCGAAAGTACAAAAGTTCTACTTCCTTGGCACATCTTTCTAGGTGCCCCGCCACATGGGTCCCTTTTTCTTTTTTTTTTAAATAATTAATTTTTGTATTTAATAATTCTTGAATTTAAAATTTTGGGCCAAAAGAATTAAATTTGGGCCTTTATTATTTTTAAGTTGGGCTTTACCCATAAACTTTCTTTTAAATTTCGTGAGCCTAAAATAAATAATTTCGACCATACTTGAGTTGGGTCATTTTTTCTACCTAGGCCTCATTCTTAGACTTGGGCCTTGTGTGGGTTTGGGGTTTAGTGAAGAAGTTGGCCTTATCTAACATTTGGGCCAAACTTTGTATTTCTTCTTTTATTGGGCTTAAGGACTTGGTCTTTTAATTTTGTAACTTTAAACTAACACTAAGTTTAGCCCATCAAAATTCTCGGGTTCAAGAAGACTCTAAATTTAGTTTAGATCTTCTCTTGGAAGTTAGGTTCCGAGTTTATTTCCATAGCTAACACACTAGCTAACTTTGATTCACATTTTCATTTATATTTGTTTCGGGAATGCAAGTTATTATAATCTACCGCCCTTAAACAAATTTCATTCTCAAAATTTACATACCTTACTCAAAATGAAGTGGATACTTCTTTCTCATATCCTCCTCCTGCTCCCAGGTAACTTCTTCAACTGAATGACTGCCATAGTACTTTCATCAACAAAATGACTTTGCTCTGCAGGATTTGTTCTTTCCTATCCAGTATTTATGTTGGCTCCTCTTTGTATGTGAAATCGGGTTGGAGGTCAACAGGTCGTATTGTTAAAATGTGAGAAGGTTTGGATATATATTTCCTTAGCATAGAGACATGAAATACATTGTGTAGTTTTGACAGTTCTAGTGGTAAGGCTAGTTGATACACAGTATTCCCAATTTTCTTGAGAATTTCATATGGTCTTATGTAACGAGAACTCAACTTTTTTTTCTTTCCAAATCTCATCACTCCCTTCTATGGCAATATTTTCAAGAACACGTGATCTTCAACATCGAATTCTAGGTCGAGTCTACGATTGTCTGCATAACTCTTCTATCTGTCGTGTGATCGCTTCAATCTCTCTCGAATGGTGCCTCGAAGGGTGCCATTCCTATCGTCGAAGGGTGCCATTCCTATCGTCAATTGAAAACTATCGTTGTACGTGAATTCAATCAAAGATAAGTGCTCCTCCCAGCTTCTCAAAATGTCCAGAATGCATTCTCTGAGCTTTCCTCCAAGGTTTGAATCGTTCTCTATGATTGGTCGTTGGTTTGCGAATGGAAGGCCATGCTAAACTTTAATGTTATCCCTAATGCTTCTTGTAAACTTAGCCAAAATCTAAACGTAAAGCGCGAATCTCTATCTAACACTATAGAAACTGGTGTTCCATGAAGATGAACGATCTCATGAATGTATAATCCTGTAAATCGGTCCAAAGAAAATTTCATCTTGATGGGTAAGTAGTGCATTGACTTCGTTAATCTATCCACAATCACCCAAATGGCATCATTACCTTTTGGTGATCGAGGCAACCCAATTACAAAGTCTATGGTGATATGTTCCCACTTCCATTCAGGCACAGGTAACGGTAGTAAAAGTCCTATCGGCTTTTGGTGTTCGATCTTGACTTGTTGGCATATTAAGCATTTCCCTACTAAGTCTACAATGTCCTTTCCCATCTCGTTCCACCAATAATGCTCCTTTAAATCTCTATACATCTTTGTACTTTCAGGGTGCATGGTGTACACAGAATTATGGGCCTCATCTAAAATTTGTTTTCTTAACTCGTCATTACTTGGTACATACAATCTATGGCTAAACCACAACACATCGTCTCAAGTTTCAAACTCTATCTTGCCCTTAGCATCTGCCTCTGACCTTATGTTGTCCACCTGACTATCTAATACTTGAGTCGCTCGAATCTGATCTAATAAAGTTGGTTTGACACTAAGAGTTGCAAATAGGCCTCCATTATTTTCTATAGCAAGGTTGGTTTCGAGTGATCGTATCTCATAAAATGAACTACGTTGTACGGCTCAAAGGTGTGCCATACTTTCTAATGTTCTCCAACTTAGTGCATCTGCCACTACGTTAGCCTTTCCCAGATGATAATGAATTGTGCAATCGTAATCCTTAATTAACTCCATCCACGTCGTTTGTCTTAAGTTTAACTCCTTCTAAGTAAAAATATACTTCAAGCTCTGATGATCTGAAAAGATCTCAAAAGTCACTCCGTACAAATAAAGTCTCCATAGTTTAAGTGCAAATACAATTGCGGCTAACTCCAAATCGTGGGTAGGGTAATTCTTGTCATGGGTTTTCAATTATCAATACGTGTATGCAATAACCTTCCCATGTTACATTAAAACACATCTCAAACCCTAATGTGACGCATCACTATAGATTACAAAACCTTATCACTTGATGGGAGAGTAAGTATAGGTGCTGACACTAATCTAGTCTTCAACTCATGGAAACTTTGTTCTCACTAGTCGGACCACTCAAACCTTACATTCTTTTGGGTCAATCGACTCATAGGTTTTGTAATTAATGAAAAGTCCTAAATAAACCCCAATAATAATTAGCTAAGCCCAAAAATCTACGTATCTCAATGACACTGGTCGGTCTTGCCTAATTCACTAGAGCTTTAACTTTCATTGGGTCAACATGAATCATTTCCGTAGTTATAACATGACCCAAAAACACCACCCACTTGATCCAACTAAAATTCACACTTGTTGAACTTCACATACAATCTGTTATCTCTTAAGGTTAGGAAAGCTATCTTTAAGTGTTCCACATGGTCTAGGAAATTTCTAAACACTCAATTCATTAAGTCCATAAATATAGTAGGTGTGTTCGTCACTCAAAAATGCATCACAACGAACCCGTAATGTTCATAGCGAGTCCTAAAAGCAGTCTTAGGAATATTCAATTCCCTCACCTTCAGTTGATGGTACCCTAATCTTAAATCAATTTTTGAAAAGACATTGGCTTCTTGTATCTAGTCAAACAAATCATTTATCCTGGGTAAATGATACTTGTTCTTAATAGTTACTCTATTCAACTGTCTATAGTCAATACATATCTTTAGACTTTCATCATTTTTCTTTATGAATAACACAAGTGCGCCCCAAGGTGAGACACTCGGTCTGATAAAACATTTTTTCATCAATTCTTCTAATTGCTCCTTTAATTCTCATAACTTAGTAGGTGACATCCTATAGGGTGGAATGGATATAGGTATCGTGCCTTAGTATAAATCAACCGTAAACTCTATCTCTCGGATTAGGGTACTCTTGGTAGTTATTCGGGAAACACATCTTGAAATTCATTGACAACCGGTACTTCTAAAAGTTCCTTTCCTTTTAACTCCATGTCAACTGTGTGTGCCAAAAATCCATGGCAGCCATTCTGTAGTAATCTTAAAGCTTTAATTGTTGACACAATACCTATAAATGTTCTACCCCTATCTCCTTGGAATCAAATTTCCTTTTCTCCAGGTATCTTAAAGACTACTTTCTTTTTAAAATAATCTAATGACGCATGATAAAATGACAACTAGTCCATCCCCAATATTAGGTCAAAACCTATTAGGTTTAAAGGCATCAAATTTACTACCATGTCTTTATCTCATATTCTCAACGGATAATTCTTGTACACAATTTTGATTAGCACTTCCTCTCCTATTGGTGTAGCAATTGACATCATACAATCAAGGGATTCCATCTTTACAGTTTCTACTTGAGTTATTAAAGCAAGTGATAAAAATGAATGCGTCGATCCAAAATTTATCAAAATATAGTAATCTCTACTAAAAATGGTAAGAGTACATATCACCACGTCAAGTGTAGCTTGGGCATCTTATCTTGTGATGGCAAAAACTTATTTTGGGACTCTTGGTGGTTCCATTGGTCCCTTCCCTTTGTCCTGCATGATTTCATTCAGTCCATTATCCCTCATTATTCTACTTCTTATAGATGATTGTGTTGGCATTCCCATGTACTCGTACAGTGGGGCTATGTGTCCTGGTCCCCCACATCAGTAATAGACGATCCCCTTATTAAGCTTTGGGCAATCCTTCTTAAACTGGTCAGCGGCCCCACACTTAAAATAAGCATTTGACTTAGCCTCCTCCACATGGCCAGACATTGCCGTGTTTAATCGATTTTCCTTAAATCTTGAGTTTTTGGTTGTCAACTAATAACTCTGACTGTGAAAAGATTATGGCCTCCGAATATTACTCCTAGCTTCATGTCCTCCTGACTTATCTATCATGGTACTCCCGAACTTTCGTCTCTTAAAGTCCTCACACCTTCCTTCTCCTTACTTTATGTCTTTCTCAATCATTCTTACTTTGTTAACTGGGTTGGAATAATTATTCATCTCAAGGACTATCATATTAGTCCTGATCAGGAATGCCAATCCATTTTGAAACCTCCTACATCTAGACCCTTCATCTGGTATAAGCTAAAAAGCATACCTTGACAGTTTTGTGAATTTCATTTCGTACTCAGCTACACTCACCTTTTCTTGCACTAGTTCAATAAACTCCTACTCCTTCTCATACTTATAGGATATGGGTTTGTATTATTCATCAAAAGCCTTTACAAAGTGATTTAATGAAATCCTCTATAGTACTAGAGGGTTGGCTCTTGACACCAGCATCCTTAACAGTCTCTTAGTGGCTTCCCACCAGTTATACGCCTTGCCCTTAAACATGAAAGTTAAAAGATTGATCCTATCGTCTTCCAGCACTCCGAGTCTATCTAGGATACGCACACTATCTCTCAACTAATTTTCAGCTTTGGTGGGACTATCGGTTCCCATTAACTCCTTAGTGCCTATGTCTTTGAACTTCTTAACCAAAGAATTCCCATTCCCTCTGGCCTACATTGAAATCCATCTTACATTTTGTTCGGTAATTCTCTCAATCGCTTCCAGCATCCTAGCGGTTGGGTCAAGTTGGTTTACTTTGTATTGGTCCCACAGTGGGGGCATTTCTTGTTGTCCCCTTGCTTGGTAGGTTAAGAAAAAATGATGTCTTGTTAGAATTCTCCATACTTCACCCTATTAAATAAAATAAAGTAGGAGATAGGGTTCAATACTATAGCTCAACCAAGAGTTATAAAGAAAGGAATAGGCAGCAGAGTAAGAAAATTCAACACCACAAAAGTTACCTCTTTAATTTGATAACAAACTTAGACTTCTAATTAGGAACATACGTCTGCAGAATGTGTTTCCCAATGGACTTCAAAACTAGTTAAATCAAACGTTCGAAGACAAGGATATAATATCCCAAAGCCTATACCATACTACACAGTATACAGTTAGCAAACGCACTAGACCTACAGTTCACCACATACCGCACTCTATCAAGTCTACATAATCTATAACCTAAAGCTTTGATACCTAGTTATCACACCCCGCTCCCGCAAGGTACTCAACCTCAACGGTGGAGCATGAATCCCATAACATCTTTGTGGACTTAAAGAAAACTAAACAAGACTTAGAGTAGTTAGGAATAAAAACATTTATGTAAAGATTGATTTCTAAAAGAAACTTCCATTTATAGATGCTTAAAAATATAAGTTTAAGGGAAACTCCATCCCATACATCAAAAAATATCTTAAAAGACAAATTACAAAAAGATCAAAAGTTGTCATGTAACTTCAAACTCAAGCCTAAAAGACATTCGACAATCGTAGACCAACTTCTAGGAATTCTTGTTATCTGTAATCGCAAACGTTACATGAGGGTGCCCTTAGTATTAAATTGAACAATGAGAAAACAACCACTTGGCTTAGAAAAACTTCATTAAGGAATAGTTCATCATGCTTTAAAAAGGAAAGTGATAACGGTATTCACAAGTTATAAAATTCCATCATCTTATAAACATAGCGTTTAACAACCAAAAATTCACTAACTCACAACTAGACCCACTAGTGTCTAAGTAATCGTCTACCTTATTACTAGGAGTTCCAATAGTACCGTAATCTCAATTCTCAAAACATGGATTAGCACGTGTTGAAAATAGGGCAACTCTTTATCTAGCACAAGTGGTATGTGCAAAACCTAAGACTCAGCTCGTAATACCTTAGATGGCTAATGACCCCCTTTACCAAAAAAACCTCCCCTTCAGGGAAAACATAAACCCATAGTTGGGTAACCTCTCTCAACGAGGTATAACAGGTCGAACACACGCATAACTTGACACTTTGGACAAACAAATTAAATTAACATTCATTTTTCACACACACATGCTTCCTAAAAAAGTATAAATAGTATAACCAAAATAGCATAGCACTTGAAAATAAATAACCACGTGCTATCATTCCAAAGTTATTACTTCACAACATAAACATGGAAGCATTTTAAAAAGCTATATCTCATGTTCAATTGTTCAAGATAATATATAAGCACTCTCACCTTGTTAAATGGTAAGTAAACACCTCATCTAAAAGGTGTAAGATTCAACTCTTCAATAATAAAATCATAGTTCCTAACAAGTAATCAAAACATTACGTAAACATTAGGTACTATCTCCTGTTATTAAGCATTAAAGAAAGGGTTCGGGTTTTCGGGTCGGTTCTATGGTTGATAGCTCAAATCTTACTCTTTTAAGTCCTTAAAGAAAATTCATTATTTATGATATTTTATTATCCCTTAGAGTCAAACAAATACTTGTAAAGACTTAGTACTCATGGAAATCAAAACACTTTCAAAGCATTGATCATCTTTATTAACCAAAAATTCAGAATCTGTTGGTCTCACTGTAAACTACTTTCAAAATAATAAATGTCATTTTTGTTCCTACAAAATTTTACAGGGTGATAAATATACATGTTAGGAACATTTTTTATGAAAAAAGCTAAGCTCAGAGATGCTTCTAAACAGGGGAAAAAATTCGTTGAATAGAAAAGACCAAAAGATGACGTTTCGTAAAAACAAATTTTAAGAAAATTGTCTAGTCAAATCAGTTCAAATAAATTTTAAATGAAATTTAACTCAAAAAGCTAGCTCAGGACATAAAGTATGACCTAGGGGAGTTTTCCAGAATTTTCTAAAAATCAGCAAAGTGGATTTTTTCTGCTTATTTGGCGTAAAAGTGTAAAAATTATGTTTTGGTTACTTTGACACCATTTTGGGCTCTATGAAAAATTACACATGCTAATAATAACCTCATGAAGCTCTAGTAAAAACATATTTTAAAAAAGACACTGTTTGGTCCCACGAAAAATTGGGGTAAGTTGAATATGGTGGTTTATTTCTTGGCTTTTATTCGATAGACTTGTTCATATCCTTGTTTAACTTGTATTTCGGGTCTATATATGTTATTTAACATAAAAACCAGTATACTCCCAAGGTCTTAACAACCTCATAACATACTTGTTTAACTCATAAAAAAGAAATCAAAATGCGAGAAGTTATTCCAACCACATCCACTAGGGTATCTCCTATTCGATTCTTTTTAAACCTTCTTGTTTCTAATCTTGTTCTTAGGTCTTTAAATCTTATTAAATGTTGTAGAGCGGGTTTAGAAGAGAAGGTTAAAGATAGTTCTAAGTGTGCCTACCTCAAAGTATTGATCAAGGAAGAATGGACTTAGCTTTTGCTCAAGACTTCCTCCTCCTTCTTCTTGCTTCTTCTTTCTTCTTTCTTGTTCTTCTTTTTCTTATTTTGTCCTTCTTTGGAGACTCTCTCTCTCTCTCTAAAAACTCCCTCTTATCCAAATCCCATGTAGAAAAAATGGTGAAAATGGACTTTTATTTATAGGCTCATGGAAGGACTTGATGTGTAATTTTTAGAAATTTGTTTGGTAATTAATTGAAATAGGTTAGGGACTAATTTCATAATTATAGTCTTGTAGGTTGATGTATTGTCAAGAGATAAATGATGAGGTGTTGGGAAGATTTTAGCTAAATAAAACTCTTTCAGCTAAAAAAATGTAGAAAAGTGTCGAAAATATTTGGGAAGATATTTTGATAGAAAATTTGATCCATGTATGTGACTTAATTTGTTCGAATTAAGATTTTATTTTATAATTAACTTCGTAGAATGTAAAAATATTAAAACTATTCGAAACTGCTAAATTTATACAGAAAAGTTCCAAAAAATACGAGTCTTGCTTGGGCTCTAAGATAAATCTCACAAATCTATCAAAAGTACCAAAATTGTACTTTCTTGGCACACCTTTCTACATGGCCAGCCACATGGGTCTCTTTTTTTTTTTTTTTTAAATAATTAATTTTTATATTTAATAATTATTGAATTTAAAAATTTGGGCCAAAATATTTAAATTTGGGCCTTTCTTTTATTTTTAAGTTTGGCTTGAGCATTCTTTTAAATTTTGTAGGCCTAAATAAATAATTTTGGTCTTACTTAAGTTGGGTCATTCTTCTTACTTGGGTCTCACTCTTAGTCTTGAGCCTTGTGTATGTTTGGGTTTCAGTGAAAAATGGGCCTTATCTAACCTTTGGGCTAAACTTTCTATTTCTTTCTTTATTGGGCTTAAGGGCTTGGGCATCCAACTGTGTAGCTTTAAACCAACACTAGGTTTAGCCCATCCAAATTATCGGGTTTAAGAGGACTCTAAGTTTTTAGATCTTCTCTAGGGAGTTGGGTTTCGAGTTTCTTTCCATAGCTAATATACTAACTAATTTCGATTCACATTTTGATTTTTATTAGTTTCTGGAATGCGGGTTATGACACTGACACTTAGTGCTAAATAGGTTAATATTTAGTGTTTTTGAACAAAACGTTTATGTCGACACCAATTGGCTTTTGGGTCGATACTTACAGACAAAACACGCTTAACAAGTTGATTCGCACCAGCTACCAACCTTGGTCAACACCAAATTAAGGCTCGAAGAGCACATTAAGTCAACACCAACATAAACATGAGTCGACACTATAGCACCTTGACAAAAAACAACTTATATCGACACTAGTCCACATGGGTCGACACCAAGTGATCCTCTGTACCACCTCGTTCTTGTGTCGAGACCAAAGTTGAAACTAGTTAGCACCTAAACACCATATGGGCAACTTGAAGTGTGTCGACACCAACAAAGCAATGAGTCGACACCAAGTCATCCTCCGAACTCTGACCAATATGTGTTAACACCAACGAGTAGATGAGTCGACATTGATGGCACCCTTTGAAAAATAAGAACTTTTGGTCAACACCAAAGACGAGAAGTGTCAACAATGAAATTTTAGTAGCCAAAGTCTCTTTACTGAGTCGACATCAATGAGTAAACACCATAGCAGACATGAAGCCTTGAGTTGATACCAACTTCGATATAAGTCGACACCAAGGTTCAAGCTGAAAAACTGAAGTAATGAAAAGGTCGACACCAAATGTACCATTAGTTGACACCAAGGTGTGGGTGATGAAAATACAAAAAGTTTAGTTGACACCTCGAGATGAATTAGCTGACACTTTTATCCGAGAACCAAAGCAAAGACCAACTTGTGTTGACACCATGAAGCTTTGTGTTGACACTTGCAACGGATTTCAAAATTGACACTGGTTCAAACGACAACATTTTTAGAGCATTAATTGCCTACACCAACCCACTAATGGTCATTTATTTTAGTGGGCTATAAAAGTTGTCACGCCCCAAACTCTAGATCACGTGAAACACCTAGAAATAACTATACACCGAACCCGAGAATACACCCTCAAATAAAACCATACATGCATGGTATATAAACAACAAAAAAAAACATTACAGGGCTCTAATGCCCGAAAAACATGTTATAACTTACATGTAACAAAAGCTAACAAAAAGGAAGACTACACTCTTCCGCCCTATAGCACCTCCAGATCAACCAGCATGACCTGTACCTGAAGAAAAGCAAATCCCACACCGTGAGCCAAGGCTCAGCAGATTCTAAACAACACATGCGGTATAAGCTAAACATACTCGATAAACGAAGTACAGTTTTTGACACTCTTTCAAGCTATTTAAAACAATTTGAAAATAATTTTAGATCGCGACTCACCAGAGCCAGAAAATCATTTTCACATGCAAGGGAAAGCGAGGATAAAAACCATTTGTCGACTCATCAGAGGCCCGAAAATTATTCAAGTATTACGACTCCCGCATGCCGTTAATACAGTATTTCGACTCCCGTAGGCCGATAATACGGTTTTAAGAAAATTGGTCTATCCGTCCCAAAATGTAATACATGCAATCCATGAACACGTACTTCTTCAGGACCTTGTTTCGGCCTTCAGATATCGCGCACACACACACACCCGTGCCTCATCAAGATCTCGTTTCAATCCGTTAGATATCGCACACACCGGCTTTCGCAGCCTACCTCATACACCCACACACGCACAAGTGCAACATCAACCAAGATTTACATTTACTGGATCACAGATTCATTTAATCAATTTCATACATATATGCAAACCTAAACCAGGATTTAAAGCATATAATCATGTATCATCACGATGTTCCACAAACCACGTCACATGCATATAAAACTCTAGGTTTTAAAGCATAAACCACGTTACACATAACGATTGATATCACAACTACGTAATTCAGTTACGTATTTTGCACATAAATAAACAGTTATAAATATGCACAAACCAGTTATAAAAGCACATAGCCACATATAACCTCACACCAGAATGCCACCCGTCACGTAACCCGATATCCACTCGCGGGACAACCCACGCGACCACCACTGGCCCAAACACTCTCAACACGGGCATCACAGACCCACAACACTCACCCGCACTAACACAAACCCAACAGCAAACCATGCACCTACTTGTGCATCAACAAGCCGCATCTACCATGCACATCACACACGAGGGCGACACTCAAATGCACACCCGATGCCACGACACGACCCCCGAAACCACCACACAACCAACTTAACCCCAAAAAAAATCCACATATATTTAAATCAAGTACTTTTCATAAATTAATCAATTGAATACCATAGGACACCAATCAAAAACTAAGAAACCAACCTAAAACCACAAACTAACAGCCCACAAGTTCAGTCGACTGAACTCCACCTCCAGTCGACCGCACACCTTACTAAAAAACCACAAAATGCCAAAACACACAGCCCAGTCGGCCGAACCCCACCGTCCAAACGACTGAACTCAAGATCCACACTTCAGTCGATCGAACCCCGTGGTTCAGTCGACCAAACCCCAGCAGAACTTGATTCTGAGCTACGGGTCTAGCCCTCCAAACCTCGAATCTAAACCTCTAAACTCCAAATCAACACCCGTGAACATCCATACATCTAGGCCTAACACCGAGATCTCAAAAGAAACTCCCGACACCCGATTCCATCCATAAAAATCGTCGAAAACGAGTTTTAAATCCAAAACCCAACTTTGAAACAAATGCAAATCTACAGTAATCTACCCATTAAAAACACATATGTTTACACATAGCACCCTTATACAACAGTAGGGTCTAGAATCCTACCTCGGTGAGTTCAAAACTCGATGCCTCGAACCATGTGCAAAATTGAGCTTTGCCAGAATTAAAATCTGATCGGATGGTTGCGTAGCTCACCGTGCCAAAAGCAAGGATCTGCTGTTGGATCATCGAAAACCGAACCCCAGGCCCCCGAGAACTTAGAGAGAAGACAGAGAGAAAATGAAAAACTTATTGGAGAAGTTTTGAAAAATATATTTATGAAAATATCTAACTCCAAATATTTATAGGTCTCCAAAATAAATTTTTTTTTTATTTTTTGAAATTCGCGCCGTAACACCCTATGGCCCCCATAACCTTCCCCACATGCATCTCTACCCTCAAACATGCATTAAAAGCATATAAAACATGCTGCAACAAAAACACATAATGCGCGTAAAAAAATGCCGAAAAAGAAAATGGTTAGGGTCTCACAACTCTACCCCCCTTAAAGAAATTTTGCCCCCGAAATTCAACACAAGGCCAAAACAACAAGCCATCGATCACAATCGACACAGGCACACGAGATGGTCAGCCAAACCATTCCTAGGATATAGTCAAGCATGGTCAGGCATCCTAAACCATGGCCAATTATCTCAAAAACTTAGTATCTACAACACTCCCAAACCTGCAAACTCAACACAGCACACCAACCACTACCTCAACACAGCACACCATCCTCGGATCCATGACCAACCCCAAACAGATGCAATGAAGATTCTGACCCGTAACCTGCAAACTCAAAAAGTACCTCTGCTCGGTGAAGGCATATTGGCATCCTCCGGCACGATCGGTGCCTTAGATGTACCACGAACTGCAAGAGGATACACTCGACGCAACCCCACTCTGTCCTGACAACCATAACTAGGCGTTGTTGGCTTCCACACCAACTGAACTGATGTGCTCCCACCTGCCATGCGGGAAATCTGTACTGCGAAAGGCTGTTATCGACCTTGCACATAAGAACCCACTGGTGTGTCCTCCCTGCTCGGCGCACTGCCTCTCTGGGGACAATTCCTACGAATATGTCCAGACTGTCCACTCAAAGCAAACTGATGGGTCCCTCCCATGCGACTGCACTGGAACCAAACTCTGGGTTGGTCTCGGCTGTAAACAATCCACCGCACGATGCCTCGGCTGTCTGCATCAAAAATAGGTCAACTCCCTCTGCTCCGGCCTCCCAGACGAAGCCACATATGGTGACGGTGCAGAAAACTACAGTGGTCCAGTTGGATAAAAGCTAGGACCAGAGGACTTCTGCCTCTTGCTGGAGCGTCCACCCGTCTCTGCCTCTGTCCCATCCTGTGATGTCCTAGCCTCCCTCGAAGCTCGAGTCTCAGCCAAGGCATTCTCAGCCCTCGCTGTTGCGTCCACTAGCTATGTGAACACACGATATCCCATCACAGCCACTCGCTCCCTGATCGCCAGCCTCAAGCCCCGCTCAAACCTCATCGAAAGCAACTCATCTGTGCACTCCACCTCCGGTGCAAACCGAGATAAGCTCGTAAACCTAGCCTCATACTGCATGATGTCCACGGTCCCCTAGGTAAGAGAATATAACTCCTTCCTGCATAAGTCCCTCCTCGAAGCTGGGAAATATCTCTCCAGGAAGACTCATGTAAAAGCTGCCCATGTAGCCCCTACTGTAGTCCTGACATATCTCCACCACTGATGAGCATCACCTCTCAGTTGAATGGTGGAAAAAGAAACTCGCAACTCATCCTCTACAATCTGCAATGTGTTCAGGATCCGAGTCGTCAACTCCAACCACTCTTTCGCCCGAAGAGGATCAGGATCTCCTGCAAGGTAGGTGGATCCATCCGCCTGAACTCCCGCATCGCAACTGTAGCCCTCGCCTCCGGCACCCTCTCCCTAACAGTCTCACCCCTAGCAACCAGCTGCTAAATAGAACCAACCAGCACACGCAATAACTCCACCGCATCCATCGATCCCTGGGGAGCATTAGCATCCCCAGTATCAGGGATAGGAATATCCCCTTGGCCAACAGCACGGCTACGGCCTCGACCATAGCCTCACTCTTTCCTCGCCGCCATCGTGTTTATATGAAGGGAAACAACGTATAAGATGCAGCACATAGCATGAATATAAACGCTAAACACTTAGCATGCTATCACATAGTCACATAGGTTCATGCTAAATAACTCCACATATACCGAGGAGAACCAACAAGAATGACACATCAATCTGGATAACCTACTCAGATTCCCTGATAGAAATTACATCAGCTAAATGCGTTTCTAACTTGCCCCCCAAGTTTGTTAATCCAAATACCCAAAGGCAAGACTATTACTCCTAAGATTCAACCCACATGCTCACATATACACATCGTTCACGTAAGACTCACATGCTATCACGTTCGTGTTATCAAAGCATCTAAAGACATGTAGTCAAGCACACGCAATCAACCTCACACGAGATACACTCTCTTCCCACGGCTCATAGGTATTCGAACCCAGAGCTCTGATACCATGTTGTCACGCCCCAAACTTCAAGCCAGGTGAAACACCTAAAAACAACCAAACATACACCCAACCCGATAATACACCCTCAAATAAAAGCATACATGCATTTTATATAAACGCCAAATGGCAACATCACACGACTCCAACGCCTGAAAAACATGTTATAACATACATGTAACAAAAGCTAACAAAAAGGAAGACTACACTCTTCCGCCCTCCAGCACCTCCAGATCAAACCAGCGTGACCTGTATCTGAGGAAAAGAAAATCCCACATCGTGAGCCAAGGCTCAGCAGATTCTAAACAACACATGCAATATAAGCTAAACATGCTCGATAAACGAAGTGCAATTTTTGACTCTCTTTCAAGCCATTTAAAACAATTTGAAAACTATTTTAGATCGCGACTCACCAGAGCCGGAAAATCATTTTCACATGCAAGGGAAAGCGAGGATAAAAATAATTTGTCGACTCATCAGAGCCCCGAAAATGATTCAAGTATTACGACTCCCACAGACCGTTAATACAGTATTTTGACTCCCGCAAGCCGATAATACGATTTTAAGAAAATTGGTCTATCCGTCCCAAAAAGCAATACATGCAATCCATGAACACGTGCTTCTTCAGGACCTCGTTTCAGCCTTAGATATCACACACACACACACACTCGTGCCTCATCAGGATCTCATTTCAATCCATCAAATATCGCACACACCGGCTTTCGCAGCCTACCTCTTACACCCACACTCACACACGTGCATCATCAACCAAGATTTACATATACTGGATCACAGATTCATCTAATTCATTTCATAAACATATGCAAATCTAAATCAGGATTTAAAGATATAACCATGCATCATCACGATGTTCCACAAACCACGTCATATGCATATAAAACTCTAAGTTTTAAAGCATAAATCATGTTACACATAACGATTGATATCACAACCACGTAATCCACTTACGTATTCTGTACATAAATAAACAGTTATAAATATGCACAAACTAGTTATAAAAGCACATAGCCATGTATAACCTCACACCACGACACCACCCGTCACGTAACCCGACATCCACTCACGGGACAACCCACGCGACCACCACTGGCCCAAACACTCCCAACACGGCCATCACAGACCCACGACGCTCACCCGTGCCCACACAAACCCAGCAGCAAACCATGCACCTCCCCGTGCATCAACAAACTGCATCTACCATGCACATCACCCACGAGGGCGACACTCAAACGCACACCTGAGGCCACGACACAACCCTCGAAACCACCACACAACCAACCAAACCCCAAAAGGAATCCACAAGTATTTAAATCAAGTAATTCTCATAAATTAATCAATTGAATACCATAGGACACCAACCGAAAACTATGAAACCAACCCAAAACCACAAACCAACAGCTCACAAGTTTAGTCGATCGAACCCCACCTCCAGTCGATCGAACACCCTACTGGAAAATCACAAAATGCCAAAACACAGTTCAGTCGATCGAACCCCCATCGTCCAGTCGACCGAACCCCGTGGTTCAATCGATCGAACCCCAGTAGAACTTGATTTTGAGCTACGGGTCCAGCCCTCCAAATCTCGAATCGAAGCCTCCAAACTCCAAATCAACACCCGTGAACATCCACACCTCTAGGCCTAACACCGAGACCTCAAAAGAAACTCCCGACACCCGATTTCATCTACAGAAATTGCCGAAAATGAGTTTTAAACCCAAAAATCCAACTTTAAAACAAAAGCAAATCTACAGCAATTTACCCGTTAAAAACACACATGTTTACGCATAGCACCCTTATACAGCAGTAGGGTCTAGAATCTTACCTTGGTGAGTTAAAAACTCGACGTCTCGAACCACGTGCACAACCGAGCTTCGTCAAAATTAAAATCTGACCGGATAGTTGCGTAGCCCACCGTGCCAAAAGCAAGGATCCGCTGTTGGATCGTTGAAAATCGAGCTTCGAACCCCTAAGAACTTAGAGAGAAGACAGAGAGAAAACGAGAAACTTACTGGAGAAGTTTTGAAAAATATCTTTATAAAAATATCTAATTTCAGATATTTATAGGTCTCCAAAAGATTTTTTTTTTTTTATTTTTTGAAATTCGCGCCGTAACACCCACGGCCCCCAGAACCTTCCCCACATGCATCTCTACCCTCAAACATGCATCAAAAGCATATAAAACATGCTACAACGAAAACACATAACGCGCGTCGAAAAATGCCAAAAAAAATGGTCAGGGTCTCACAAAAGTAGTAAATTTCAGAGTTTTAAACTTCTGGATTACTGTTCTATTGAATGCATTAAAAGCCAACATTTATCTCTAAGATCATTAAAGACTTATTTACTCCTCCAGCCCAAGTTCTCTCACTCCCTTGATTATTATTATCAAATCATTATAAGGAGTGATTGTGAGTGAATTTCTAATTCAATTTCCTTTATTGTAATGGGTAAGTCACCCTTATAATCCTTTAAGAGAGTGAGCTGAATTTCTTAAAAAAGAGTTGAAGTGTGTTTACAAAAACAAGGTTATTTGTGAAATACCTTTATGGATGTAAATGCTTTTAAATGTGCTTGTAATATATTCATTGATAGTGCAAATTCTCAAGAGAAATATTGAGAAGTGGATGTAAACTTATAAGAAGTTGAACCACCATAAAAATTTAGTGTCCGGTTCAAATTTCTCTCTCTTACCTACTTAACTTCATTGCTGCACTTTTACTCTTGTTTATTGCTATATTTGTTTTGTGAAATTAAAAAAGAATTTCAAAAGGTTTTTAATATAGTTATTATTATTTTAAAACTCAATTCACCACTTTCTGGGTTGCATAGGACTAACACCATTGTCTAAAATTACTGTCATTAACCATGACTCTTCACCTTCCCCTCAGTTGATATTCAGCAAAAAGGTTGGAACCGTCATTAGTCAATTCATCCTTATGAGGGCACGGGTTTGCTAGACAGTGGCAAGGCTGATTCACAACGTTCATAGCTGCAATCCATTTAGTCAATGCTGTAATTGCATCACGGAGTTGTATCAGTTCCTCTGCTCGGGCACCTCGTGCCAGCTCATCCCGCGCATGCACCAATAACATTTTCTGCATAGAATTTCACTTGTATTCGTGTAAAAGGGGAATATATACTTCTTCATTTTTACGCTTCTTTCTTTGATTATTAATTAGTATGCTTTCTAAGATTCCTGAACCTATTTTTGTGTGTTTTTGGGTGTGTGAAGTCATATTAATAATCATACAAATCAGTGTTTAATATTCAAATCCATATCATCTCTTTTGTATCATACATTGCATTCTATTTTACGATTTAGTGATGTTGTACGGCATACAATAACAAAAAAGCTGGATCTAATCTATTCAAAGCAAGGAACAAGTGCTTCTATTTTCCTAATCTCCCACTTTATTTTTCACTATTTGCTTGATGCTTTGTGTTGTGCCAATAGATTCCAACATTGTTCCACTCAATAATCGTAATTAAAAGTTGCCTCCTAGCTCCTGTTTTGCTAATATATATATACCTTTAATAAGGTGGAGTTATTTTGCAAATAAAATAATCCTTAAAATCTCAAAAACACATCCACTCAAGTGCCCTGTCCATCACATCCTCCATTATGCAATGTGGAGATCGTATCTAATTAAAGTTTGTATACTCAATACTGATTTAGAGAAAAAAAATTGGGTAATCAAATGACATAGAGATAATGATCCTATTCACTTCTTTAATGTTTCAGTATATGCTTAAATTAATAATATTGTAATAACTATGATTAACAAAGAAGAAAAGCTGCAAAATAAATGAAAGCAGCCAAAACTCAGTTGTGTTGTGGTGGTAACCCACTTCACAATCAATTAACTAAGCAGACAAACCTATCGTTGTGGTGTGCTAATCCCACTTTAGCTAAGTAATTGTTTAATTACGTGCAAAGTTACGTTCATAATACATGAGCAAACATGTCTTTAATATTCAAATGAAATCATTCTTTAAATTATCTATATGACAGAATTCATTAAAAACTTCTGGATCTTGCATATACAATCATTTTAATTACGTTAGGGTTCACGTGATGGATTAGAAAATGTATGCAACACTAATGGGGCATAAGATTAGTGTGAAAATTAAGCTTATTAGCCCTTCTAACATGAAAATTCACCCAAGGTTAGTTCAATTGACTTGCAACATAAGTTTTGCAAGAGAACCCTTCGTCTATTTGTAGTGAAATTTAAAGAATATCGTTTTTGTTTTAATTTTGTTTGTTTTCATAAAGTTATGAGGTTATGCCTAGTCCATGAGAATTATTGCAAAGTGCATGTTCTTTCCTAAAGAAGCACAGTTTTAAATAACAGTAGTTTTACGATACGTCGTGATAACAATCGCGATGTAACGGTATCAAAAGTATTAAATAATACGTATCGGGAATAGGGTGTCATGGACATAAATTTTTTAAAATTATGAGCATTAATTCTAAAAGTCCATAATTTTTTTTAAAAAACTTTTTAATTTAAATATTATCATATTTGAATTAATACTTTGAATTAAAAACACAAATATGAAAAAAAAATTACATATCTTAATAGGTCAATAAATTTTTGCAATTAAAAAAACTCAGATAAAAAATCTTAAAAAAACTCGATATAATAATCTTTTACATATAATATCATCTTTTTTATAAGTAAAATTTTAAATTTTATTTAAATTCAATTAATCTATTTTGTTATAAAAAATGATCTTTTACATATTTTTTTAAAGTTATCTTTTAAAGTTAAAAAACAATCCCAATATCCCATTCTGGAAAATGTGAAAAAGCAATCCGTTATCTAATTATCTTTAAAGCAATCCCAATATCCCATTCACTGGAACCGGAGCTACCGGAGCTGCGACATAAGTTTCCTATTTTTTATTTTAATTAAAATTTTATAATTTAATTAAAATTGTCTATTAATTTATATTTAATGAGTAGTTAATTTTTATAAAAACTCAAGTCAATCGGATATTTTTATTCATATGATAAGCAGACATTCATTTTACATTTTATTTTTAAAATCCAATAAGTCAGTTATTTTATTTCAAAATAAATAAACTTCAATCATATACATAGTGATGTCCGATTGACTTATATTTTTATACAAATTAGCTACTCATCAAATATAAAATAATAAACAATTTAAATTAAATTATAAAATTTTAATTAAAATTAAAAATAAAATCAAAGCATCCCTGGTGTGACTTATGTCACAGCGGAATCCCTTTGCCCCCCTTCACTAGTTCTGTTTGTCACGCCCCGACTCTAGGGTCACGTGAACTCCACTTAATAATTCGGCGTTATCGAGTAACCGAAGGAAATTTTTTTTTCTCTATAAAACTCTATTTATTATTTTAACCTCCTTTAAAAAGAACATTACAATGTAGTTTGTTTTAAAAGAAGTTTCATTCTTAAATCTCAAAATTTTTCTAAGTATACTTTTAAAAAATTTCGACAAAATTTCATCTATTTTTCGAACTATTCCAAATTTTTTGTAACCTGATACTCAGGCACCACCTAAATCTTCATATCAAACCACAATTAAAACTATTTACCAGCTATACAGAATTAAACTACATAATAACTAACAAGCATCATTCCATTACTATTGCATCTATTCCCATGAACATTAAACTATACATTCATCTCTCTGCCTTCGTATACTAATTACATTAGTCCAATACGATCTCCTTATTTTCATGAAATTTTCCAATACAATTCATTGAAGCAATACATGAGATATATATATATATATATATATATATATATATATATGATTACATCTATAGATTAAAATAATAAAATTTACTCCTTTCTTTTAATGCATTCTTCAAGATCCCAACCTTTGCTTACTCTTCTTTTATTGAAACCTAAAAAAATTGGATACATACAACCTGAGCCGAAACTCGTAGGATAAGACTAATAACAGTGCAATGCATGATTTGTGAAGTGTGAATGACATGTTATAATGCATTCCTAATCCATACTTAATATTTCACCCTACTATAAAGAATCAATTCGCATTTGTAAATATATGATTTAGTAAGGATTTATTACTATCTCTCTAAGATTCTCATTATCATACACCCTTCTTCATATCAAACGGCTCACATTAATACCATAAAGTTCTCATAATACTCTACTGAAGCAAACCAAATCACCTCATTCACATAATATATCCTCACCCATCCATATAATGAATTTAGACAAATTTCCACATGTAGAGATTTACACCAAAGTTATCGATTATATACCAATTTGAATCAACAATCATTTGGTTCTCATCAAGCACTTTAATGATGTAATTATAATTATATATCCCATAAGTTATAGAATCAAACTCGTACTATATGAATAGAATTAAACTCCATACTCACAACATTAACATTACTATTGACAATAATAATTCAAGGATTTGATCACTAACTTATCATGTTTGAAGATCTCGAGTTTTAATCATTTATTTGATACCCAAATTCAACTATAAAATTTAAATATCCACATTCTCAATTACAAAACATTCAAAGGTACCATTATATTCTTCACGTTTCAATCATACTTGATTTTCTTTAAAGTTTTGTTCAAGTTCTTAAAAATCATCACAACTCAAACAAAATCAAAAGTCCTTAATCTCTTATCTTAATTAACCGAACATCCCATCGTTAAATCACTATTTAATAGGTTGAATAGTTACAAGTTTCCTTAGTTTTCTCTAAATTTCACTTCCTTTGTATTAATTTCCTAAAACCTGTTCAACTTCAAATTCTTCTCTACTTTAACCAAACGCCACCCTAATTCAATTAGCAATTCTCGTAACTCAAGTCTCAAGCCATTAAATTTTAAAATCATAAATTTAAATCCATAGTCCACAGTATATACTAAATTTCACTTCACAAATCCAAGAATTGCATTATGTGTTCTCATCTCATATCCTCCCATTTTGTCATGCTCTCCAAACTAAAAGGAACTTAGCTCAAACTTTTCTTTTTGCAATCACATTAGAACTTTAATGAATCATTCAAATCTTATTATTGAGCTCTACGGTTAAATCACAAATCACAATTTATTTAGACTCATAATATTATTCCAAGCTCTTTCCGTCCTCGTGAATTCTACATAAAGCCAATTACTCAACTCAAGGGATACGCTTATTAAGTTCCAAATCTTGTCCATTAAGCTTGAATTTACTTCTCAATTTTCAAATTAACAAACTATGTAATTAGAACCGCTTAACCTCAAGTTAGACTACCAGCTCCAATTCTCTAACCCATCAATTTGTTTGATAACTCCTCTATAGCTTCCACTCCTTTGTCCCAATTCCAATAGGGTAAACCATTACTTTAAAATTTTAACCTCATTATTCCACCAATTTGTTATAATTTTGCTTAATTGATTAGGATCATTAGGGTCTTCGTAAAATTAATTACCAACATCAACCCAAATCAAAGCAAATCACAAAAATTAGCATAAATCTTACATGTCAGAGCCAAACATCTTGGAATTTCGTTCAAGATTACAAACCCTAGGTTTGGTCAACTTGCTGTAGAGTGCTCTACATCAAAGCCTTCGTTTATGCTTTACGATCCTCAAAGTGTACCTAACAATTTCCCGTCAAGAAAGGAAGGTTAAATAGGTGTATAATTCGAATGAAACAGCTAATCTACCATGGCTATAACTTCGATTACTTGGGACAAAAGAAGAATCAGGCAACACCGTTCGATCTCTGTATCTCTCTCTCATGGGTCCTTCGAGTTATGAGGTTCAGACTCCATCTCCAACTTTCGTGCAAATATCCACGCCTTTGGTTTTCAGCCCTCCACAATTTCGGCCACCATTGCCGTGAGCTTCGTCGGTCTCTGCCAGTGTTTCTGCCAGCTAACCCCACGACGGTGCCGAGCTGCCATCACGCCGTCGGCGACTTTCCTCTCTCTCTCTCTCTCTCTCTCGGTCTCACAACAGATGAAAAAAGAAATCAAATGAAGAAGACGAAGGAGCAACGGGAGAGGGACCTTCGGGTCTCTCTGTTTCTTCTCCAGAAGCATCTCAGCTTCGGCTGAGATGCAATGTGTTTAAATAAATATATATATTTTATTCTTTAAATTCTAGAAAAACCTAGAATTTATATTTATATTTATATACTTTATGTATTCCTTAAAATTTTAAAAAGGCCACCATAATATAATTATCAAACTTTTAAATTTTTTAATGAAAATGATTCGTTTCCATTACCAACTTAATTTAAATAGAATTTTGAATACTATTATTAAAAAATTTTTACTACTCACAAAATTTATCATGTATTACGAATCCTCCTTCGAGATCAACACCATTAATTCGAATCAATTCAACACAATTAATTAATTAATTTTAAAAAAAAACGTACCTAGTCTCTACACTGTTTGCACCCAAGCCAAAAATGAGAAACAGAGCGTGTTCGTGGTTGCGGCAACCACAATGACTGCGTCTGCGAAAATTAGCGCCGTCAGACACGGGATGAAGCTTGTCGGACACAACCAGTGACCACAAAACCAGATCTGCAACAATCAGTGCCGTTGTTCCACCGTCACAGATCAAATGAAGCTCGAGTTATGCGTGAACACAACAAATCGTTGAAGATTTGTGAAGGATGTTGCAGATCTGTAAGTTTGACTAACGAACACAAACAGGAATGAAGGATGTTGTAGATCTGTGAAGGTGAAAAAATAAATCGTTCCTCTTTTAGTTCAATCGGTCCGATTCGCATACGAATTGGTAAAATATCCGCTACACACCGATACGTATTGGGTACCGGCCAAGTTTTGCATGAAAATCGTTCTCACCGAAATATCGGTCAATATCTGACTCAGCCCTCATATTTTCCACTACATAGCGGCCGGTTCGCTACGAACCAGCCGATATTCAAAATGCTGAAAAGAAGTACGTTATGTCTTTCTTTGTCAACATCTAGTTGTGTGGGATCCTGTACTGTTTCATTTTTATATTTATGCACATTTACTGTTTTGTACACGTGTTGGCGTTTTTTCCTTATTATGCTTATATGAGTTATGGTGCATGTTTTGGTTAATCGGAGTATACAGGGTTGGTCCCGTGGGCTGCGAGGAGTTACGGTGAGAATTTCAAAAATTAAAAATAAATATATTTTGGAGGCCTATAAATATTTGGAGTTATATATTTTCAAAAGATATTTTCAAAACTTAACTCCTAAGTTTCTTCCATTCTCTCTGCCTTCTCTCTAACTTCTCGGAGGCCTGGGGCTTGATTTTTGATAAACCAACTACTGATCCTTGGTATCGGCATTGTGGTCTACGCATCCATCTGGACGGATTTTGATTCCGACGAAGCTCGAATTTGCACGTGGATCGACGCGTCGGGTTTTTGACCAAACGGGGTAGTATCTCATATTCTACTGGTGTATTAGGGTTGTATATGTAATCTTACGTGTTTTCACCATGTAAATCACATGGAAATCATATTTGTTTCAAAGTTGGGATTTTAGGTTTTAAAACTCTTTTTCGGCGTTTCAGTTTGATGAAATCAGGTGTTGGATGTTTCTAATGATGGTTTGTGATAGTATTGGGCTCGGGTATGGCTTTAGGTATCAAAATGAGTGTTTTTGAAGCTTGGTTTGAGGTTTGAAAGCACAAAATCGTAGGAAAAAAAAAATATTTTCTGAGCAACTTTAGTCGACTTGACCCATGAGTTCAATCGATTGAATCTTGAGTTGGGAGGTTCAGTCGACTGGACTCGAAGGGTCAGTCGACTGAAGTGCCTCGGGTTGAAAAATGTTGTTTTCTAGTGTGATTTTCAGTCGACTGGAGGTGGGGTCCAGTCGACTGAAATGTTTGCTATTTTCTTTGGAAAATTTGGTGGTTCTTTTGGAAAAGGTTGGGTTTCTTTGAGAAAAAAGGAGTTTTTTTATGGAAAACGTGTTTATTGGAAGTTTGGAGCTAACCCTTAGGGTTGAGGCTTACTTTCTAAATATTTTCATTAAATATGTATATTTTTACATGTTTTTGTTTGATTTTTATGGTTTCATAGATTGAATCTCATACTTATACATGCATTGTATAACTGTTTTTGGGGAAAATTTTTGAAAATATTTTGTTTTGATCTCCTGGTGAGGGATGGATCTATGTACATGTATAATGTACCGATTTGAGAAATGTTTTGAGAAGATTATCTAGATATACCCGGATGATGTGTATGTGGCACGAGTTGCCATCGGTGTAAGTCTGGAAACGTGCGTAGCGTAGGTACTCAGGTCCTTTGGGGTAGTTCCCGTAAACTAAGGCGGATGGGTGCTTAGCTCCCTCAGGGTCGTAACCCGTAAATTGAGTGGTACGTTCATGGTGCTCTATATAGAACTTGTGTGTATCTAGGCGATTCCACGATATCTGGGGGCTAGCTACTAGACATGAGTCTATTGTTATGACCTCTGTCCCCTGGTGATAGAGTCGGTACATAGGATCTTATTCTTCTTTTCTGCGATGGTACATTCTGCGATGGAATGATGTTTTGATTACTATTTTTGCTTAACTATGGTTGGTTATTTGCAATAGTTGCATCACATGGTTTTAAGGATAAAAACAGGATTTTATGTTAATAAATTTATTTTGGGAGACTTGTGTAGTCTGGTGGAAAAACTTGAGGGTTTTATATGGAAACCTGTTTTTATTTTGTGGTTGAGTTCGCTCCCACCATATGATTGCATATTCCTTCTTTATAGCTAATTATTTGTTTTCTATTGGGCTTCGGCTCACGGGTGGAAATTTTCTATAAAATCTTTTTCAGGTGATGATGTAGATGAGGTACAGCTTGGTGGTGCCCGAGGTGATAGAAGACTTTTACAATTTTTCTTCTTTTTTGTATGCCTGTTCCTAAAGGCAAGTTTTGTACGCCAAAAGGCGATATATTGTACGCATGTTGAACTATATGTCTTTCCTTTATGAGAGATACACTTTGTTGGGGTTTCCATCAGCTTTAGGAGGAGGATTTTAATGTATGAAAACTTATATTTTCATATAAATTGGATGTTTGATGGATTTTCACGTGACTCCGGATTTTGGAATGTGACAAGTTGTTTTAATTAACTATATATGTTGGTTACTCATTTTTTTATTTTTTGACGAAAGAATTGCCTCAAGGCAAGATCCTTTGGACCTACCTCTAAAGCGTAAACTTCTAGATTTTTGTAATCACCCGTAGATCATAGGTATCGATTAAGTCATAGCACTTTCAACGGGAGTCGTCTCCGTGCTTACGGTTGGTCCCAATTATGATATTAAACCGTCGGACTACCCTGAAAAGTTATTAGTTACTATTTTGTAATTACTTTTCTAGATCCTAATATCCATGTGAAGTGGTAATGGTTAGATACATGGGTAATTTGTGATATTAGCTTCTTAACCCAGTTATCGCCACTTAATGATTTATGTTAAATGGTTATTTATCTCTAATGGCCAATTCAAGCCTCCTTTGGTAACCAATATTAAAATTGAACTCTTTGTTTAACATGATTTTAAGTCAAATAAATAAAAACTCTGTGTGGTGTAAGTAGGATCTCACTTAAAGATTTAAAGCTTTTTAACTTTAGTCACTAAGATAATGCGTAATGACACAAAAAGCCATGTTTCATAATCAGTATAGGACTAATGGGATTAATTGGTAATTAAGTGTATTATTCTTCAAATTACCACTGATATGGGATTAATAGTGCGAAATAAATCCCATACTGTTTTATTGTTTTAGTGATTGTAATAAATAATATTTTTGTTTTACATGGGATTAGTAGATTAATGATGAATTATTCATTTAAATATCATACTTACCATTAAAAATAAAAATATTTTATAGAGTTATTTTTTACTATTAAATAAAAATTAATAATAATTTAGAGAATTGCGCTAATAATACCAAAGAAGGGCACGAAATTATAATACCATAACGGGCTATTATTAAACAGTATTTGCCATATTATTAGTCTCCGTACTACAAAACAAACAAGAGATTATATGTGCAGAGTGATAAAATCTAAATCGGTGGGACTCACATGTTTCCTACGCCATTTCTTCTCTTTCCAATCTCTTATTCCAAACAAGCTCTAGGAGTCTAATCCAAAGTACTAGTCCTGACATAAAAAAAGAATTAAAAACAAAAAATCCCAAATAAACATGGGATAAAAATTGTGTTCGGATCAAATTGCCTAGTCTCTAACTTCAAACATGGCTTAATAGTGTAATGTATATTGTACTTAACTATGCTTTATTGGGTAAAATATAAAGAGAGATAAGGAGATGAAAATAATATAAAATGTAGTATCAAATGGTGTTGTTCTTGATGAGCAATAAGATCGAGGACCGTAGGAAGACTAAATGACGCATTCGGATGTAGGATCGAATCTTGGCTGTGATTTAAAGAGTTGCTTCAGGTAATTTGTGGCAAAATAATAACATCACAATTTGTATTTATTTAGCAAGGAACACAAATTGTGCTGATATTGCTTGGTCACAAATCAGTTCTGCAAAATTTATTTTAATTTTTTTGTGACGAAATATTAATTGCAACGATTTTATTTTATCTTTACTCAAAATTTTTGCAGCAAATGTGAAATATTTAGCGAGAATTTTAAATTTTTGTCACACAATATCAAATTTTTAACGAGAAATTAAGTTTTGGTCACAAAATACTTTTTACCACAATCTGATGGCGACGAAAATGCAAATGACTCATTTTTATCTCTAATTGTGTTAATGAGGAAATACATACATTTTGAGACAATTAATTTTTCACAAATGACCAAATTATTTGTAGTGATTTTTTGGAAGCAGAAAATATTCGGTTTCTTGAAAGGTGATAGAACACCAAAATCTGAAAAATTGAAATTAATGCGCACAGACTTGTGGAGGCCCACAATCAAGGGATCAAAATCCTAAGATCCAATGACGGTGCATATGAATCTAGTCAAACGTGGTGCGAGGCGAAGAACATAGAACAAAAACAATTGTATCACCGTCTGGATGGATGAGAAACCGTCAGGACGAAATTCGTACGGAAAGACAAAATTTTTACCCAAATCTCGAAAACTAAAACCCAGTATACCTACAAGGAAGAATAGAGATTATACATGTGTGATCCCTATGGTTTGATCACATTTCAGCACTTGAATTTTGAATATGAAGATCAACGTGGCAGAAAATCAGCAACCTATAAGTCTTGCCTTAGGGCGTTTAGAACAACAAATTTGGAAGCCAAGTTAGAAACGCATTTGGCCGATGTGTTTTCTAGCAGGAAATCTGAATAGGTTATCCAAATGGATGAGTCTGTCTTGTTAGTTCTCCTCGATATGTGAGACATGTTAACATGATCTTATGTGCCTATGTAATAGCATGATTATGTGTTTCTATTACGTAGTAACATGATGTAGGAAAGCTTATTATGTCTATATTGCCTCCTATAGAACTATGTCTATGCAGGGAGTGCGGGGATGGGGTCGTGGCCGAGGCCCTTCTTATGTTCAGGTTCCAGAGGAGGGAGACGTTCATGCCCCACAGGAACAAGTGGGCGGTGTTGACGTTGTCCAGGATGCTTGCCACTATGCGAGTTATGGCAGAAGCGATCATGGCTAGTGTACGAGTTCTTGAGCCAAGGGCTTATGTGGCTATGAGAGAGTTTCAGCGGTTGGATCCTCCAACCTTTGCTAGGGAGCTAGACCCCAAAATTGCTACTGAGTGGCTAGAAGTGACCACTTCGATCTTTGATACCGTGGATATCGAGGAGGATGCTTTGCGGGTAAAGTTGGCGGTGTTCCAACTGCAGAAAGATGCTAGAGAGTGGTGCAAGTTCGCCAAGACCACTATGGATGAGATGTGGGCTGCTTCCACGAGAGTTTTCTTAGAGAAGTCTTTTCTGAAATCTTCGAGAGATACTTACCGAGAGGAGTTCCTTTCCCTTATTCAGGAGAATCTGTCTGTGGTCCAGTAAGAGGCCAAGTTCGCGAATCTGTCACAATTTGCACCAGATATGGTATCGACAGAGGAGTTGCGTACTCGAAGGTTTGAGAGGGGACTTCGACCTGCTATCAAAGATAGGGTTGCAGCTCTGGATGTGGAGGTGTACATCAAGTTGGTGGAAGATGCTATCCGAGTAGAGAACTCGTTAGTAGATAGCCGCAGGATTAGAGAGAGCGGGAGTTAGCAGGGCAGTGGAGATGCACAGTTCCAGAGACGCAGGAAAAAGTGCAAGAGGTCATCTGGACCTAGTTCTCATGTTGTCGGATCGTATTAGCCGTAGTCATCTGCACCCACACTTTTAGTGGCCTCGACTGGAAGGCCAGAGCATAGAGGGTTGATCTATTATAGATGTGGACAGCCGGGGCATCGTTCAGTTGAGTGCCCACAGAAGGGCTAGGTTCAGAGTTCAGCGCTCATCCAGTCACAGGCGAGAGACCCACCTATCTGTTTTGGGTGTGGTCAGTCCGGGCATATTCGCAGATCTTTTCCCAGAGAGGGAAATGTTCAGGGCTCGACAAGAGTGTCAGTTGCTTCATTTGTACATAGACAACATGCTCCGCAATAGCCTAGGGCCCAGACGTTTAGATTTGCAGAGGGAGGCACTTCAGCCCAGTTTGTGAGGCAGTCGATGACTCAGGGTTGTGGTGGGCAAACCAGACCACCGCAGGCTAGGGCTTATGTTCTTACAGATCGCAGTGCTTTCAAAGCACCAGTCACATCTGATGCGGCAGTTACTCTAGCCATTATCAGAGGTACTCTTCTAGTCTTTAGATCATAGGCCAGTATTCTTATAGACACGAGAGCATCACATTCGTTTATATCCTTTGTATTTGTGTCTGCATTGGGGTTAGACATGAACTGGTTGGGTAGTACCTTGTGTGTTGAGACCCCAGTTAGCGGGAGTGTGACACTGAGCCTCATTTGTAGATCATGCGTGCTAGAGGTCGCCGATCATTGTTTAGAGTTTGATTTTATCATTCTAGACATGACCACGTTTGACGTCATCCTAGGGATGGACTGGCTGACGACCTATCATGCCTATATAGATTGTGAGCGAATGAGAGTGTCGATCTGTACACTGGAGGGTGACTTCTTCTACTTTGTGGGTGATCGGGATGAGGGCTTGGTGTCTGTACCAGGTGCCGTGCGAGTTTGAGGGAAATTGGGTTCTCTCTTTTCTTCTCTTAGATTAGATGAGCCGACTGGAGTTTCTAGGGGAGTTACCCCTGTGGTGTGTGACTATCCGGACGTCTTTCCTAATGATCTGTTTGAGTTGCCACTAAGCCGTGATGTGGAGTTCTCCATTGATCTTGTTCCAAGAGCGGCTCCAATCTCTATGCCATCATATCGCTTTGCACCTGCTGAGTTGCGAGAACTTAAGGTGCAGTTACAGGAGTTGCAGGACAAAGGGTTTGTACGGCCGAGTACGTCGCCGTGGGGAGCTCCATCTTTGTTCGCAAAGAAGAAGGGTGGTTCATTGAGATTGTGTACAGACTACAAGAAGTTAAACTAGGTAATGGTGAAGAATAAGTATCCAATGCCGAGGATTAACGACTTATTTCATCAGTTGAGGGGGTCCCGCTGCTTTTCGAAGATTGACTTGAGGTCAAGGTATCATCAGCTAAGGATTAGGGATGAGGACATAGCGAAGACCGCCATTCGGACTCGTTATGGTCACTACGAGGTTTTCGTTATGCCGTTCGATCTGACAAACGCTCCAGCTACATTCATGGGTCTAATGAACCGTATCTTCCACCTTTATTTGGATGATTTTGTGGTCGTGATCGTGGACGATATTCTGATTTATTCGCCCACGAGGGAGATGCAGGAGGAGCATCTGCACATCGTCTTACATCTTCTGATAGAACATCGCTTGTATGTGAAGTTCAAGAAGTGTGAGTTCTGGATGACAGAGGTGAGATTCCTTGGACACGTGGTGTCGAAGGATGGGGTATCAGTGGACTCGACAAAGACTGATGCTGCGATGGATTGGCAGCGACCGAAGAACATTTTTGAGATTTGCAATCTTTTGGGTCTATCGAATTATTATCGACGGTTCGAGAAGGACTTTTCTAGGTTTGCAGCACCTATGACACGTCTGACGCGGAAGGGAGTCAGTTTTGTGTGGAGTGATTCCTGTGAGTCAGCTTTCCAGGAGCTGAAGAGGAGATTAACTAGTGCGCTAGTGTTGATTATTCCTAAGCGAGGTCTGGAATATACAGTGTACTGTGAAGCGTCACTCGACGATTTGGGCTGTGTGTTGATGCAGGGAGATAAGGTTGTAGCCTTCGATTTGCGACAGCTGAAGACACACAAGAGGAATTACTCGACTCATGATCTGGTGTTGGAACCCGTAGTCTCGCCTTGAAGACATGGCGGCATTATCTATATAGTGAGCATTTTAAGGTTTTCTCTGATCACAAGAGCTTGAAATACTTATTTTCACAAAAAGACCTGAATCTTCGCCAGCGGCAATGGATGGAGTGGTTGGGAGACTACGACTTTGATTTGCAGTACCATTCGGGGAAGATAAATGTCGTAGATGATGCGCTCAGCAGGAGATCTCATGGCTCGTTAACTTATGTGGCTCTACGAGAATGGGATATGCTCGGAGCTATTGGAGAATTTGATATGTGTCTCAGGGAGACAGTGGGAGGTGCGACTTTACATTATGTAGCTTCACAGCCTGCATTAGTAGCACGCGTGCTAGAGGCTCAGGGGACTGATTAGGAGGCTCAGATGATACGGGACCGCATTGCTAGCGGGAAGGACACAGCAGGATGGACGGTGGATTCAGATCAGAGTTTTAGGTTGACAGGGGGTCTGTTTGTACCAGAGTCGTGCCATGCTGACGTACTACATGAGTTTCATCATTCACGTATGCTAGTGCATCCAAGAGGCACGAAGATGTATCATGACTTGCGTCATCAGTTCTGGTGGACGGGGATGAAGAGGGATGTGATCCGATTCGTTTCTCGATGCTTTACTTGTCAACAAGTAAAGGTGGAACACTAGAGACCAGCATGATTGTTGCAGCCGTTGGCTGTATCTAAGTGGAAGTGGGAAAATATCACGATGGACTTCGTATCTGGACTTCCACGCTCGTCGAAAGGACACGATGTTGTTTAGGTTATAGTGGATAGGCTGACGAAGTCAACACATTTTCTCCCCATTCGAGTGATAGATTCTGGGGATAGATTGGGTAGGTTGTATGCTTAGGAAATAGTCCGACTACACGGAGTACCTGTGACTATTATTTCTGATCGAGACCTGCGCTTAACATCGCGCTTTTGGCAGAGTCTTCAGATGGATTTAGGGACGAGCTTGACTTTTAATACAGCTTTTCATCCTCAGACCGATAGTCAGTTTGAAAGGACCATTCAGATTTTAGAGGACATATTGAGAGCCTATGTGCTTGATTTTTGGGGTTCTTGGGAGGATTATCTATCGTTGGCAGAGTTTGCATACAACAACAGCTATCAGTCCAGTATTGGGATGGCACCATATGAGGCTCTGTATGGTATACCGTGTAGGTCACCTATTTGTTGGATAGAGGTGGGTGAGACCACTATTTTGGGGCCTGATCTCGTGCGGGAGACGACGGAGCAAATTACAGTAATTCGTCAACGTCTTGTAACAACTTAGAGCCGCCAGAAGAGTTATACGGATCAGAGGAGGAGACCATTAGAGTTTGTAGTGGGGGATCACGTGTTTTTGAAGGTCTCGCCACGTAGAGGAATGATGAGATTTGGCCGTCGCGGGAAGCTATCACCATGTTTTATTGGACCCTTTGAGATCCTAGAGAGAATTGGGGTGGTAGCATACCGTCTGGCCTTACCACCTCAGTTAGCATCCGTGCACAACGTCTTTCACGTTTCTATGCTTCAAAGGAATGAGCCGGATCCGTCTCACGCTTTAGATTGGACAGAGTTACGACTTGATGAGGATGTCACGTATGAGAAACACCCTGTGAGGATTCTAGATACAAAGGAACAAGTGTTGCGGGGGAGAACGATTGTGTATGCCAAGGTTCAGTGGCTTCATCATGGGATTGAGAAAGCAACTTGGGAGTTTGAGTCCGGGATGCGTGCTAGATGCCCAAACCTGTTTAACTCGTGACCTTGTAGAGAATTTTGGGGGCAAAATTCCTTAAGAGGAGGAGAGTTGTGAGACCCTGAACCTCGTTATTTTGAATTATTTATACATGTGATGTGTTTTCCTTCATGTTACATATGATCGATGCATGGTTTATGCTCTGGAGTTATAGAACAACATGTATAGTTGTGTTTTACGCTTTCTCGGACCTTGTTTAGGCTTATTTAGTTGGCCTTAGACCAGAAATCGCAAGACCAAAAATAGTAGGGTGAGACTCTAGGGTTTGGTCCACTGGGCTGCTGAGTTTGGTCGACCAAACCAAGGGGTTCGGTCGACTGAACTGAGGCGGTTCACATTTTTCGAGGACCTTCAGTTGACTGTAGTGGCCTCTTAGTCGACTGAACTGCCTTTTTGCTGAGCCTATATGTATTACAGGTGTTGGAATGTTTGGAGAAAAGCTTCTTTCTTCATTTCCTCTACCTTCTCTCTACATATTTGACCCACCCGAGCCTAAATTCTGATGATCAGCTTGTGGATCCTTGCTATCTACGCTGTTAGCTTCGCGCTCATTCGGTCATATTCTCATTTCGGCGAGGTTCAATTTTTAAGGCATCGGGTTTTGACCCAACGAGGTAGGATTCTAGATCTACTGCTGTTATGAGGGTGTTATATGTAATTATATGTATTTTCACTAGGTAGAAATGCATCAAATGTCATATTTTCTGGTTAAGCCTTGTTTTTCTAATAGAAAGCATGTTTTTTTCTTTTCTTAGCTTATAGTACTATATGATATGTGGTAATATGGTTTTCAAAGGAATTTCTTGAAAACAGAGGAAAATGGTAGTTTTGTGAAAAATCTCAACACTCAGTGTTTTGGAGGTTTGGAGCTCGCCTTCAGGGTTGAGTCTCAGGTTTGAAACATTTTGTGGAAAATGGAAAAAAATATTTTGAAAATATTTTGTTTGTCTCCATGTTGATGGATGGATCTATATACATGTATAATGTATTATTTTGAGGAAATATTTTTGTAATTGAGCTACGGTACTGCTTTTAGAAGATTATCTAGATGTACCAGGATGACGTGTATTTGGCATGAGTTGCCTTTGGTGAAATTTTGAAAACGTGTGCAGTTTAGGTACCTTTGTTATCCTTCGAGGTAGTTCCCGTAATGAAGGTCGGTTTAGGTGCTCTTTTTCCTCAGGTTGTCGGGCCCGTAAAGTTAGCTTTTACGTCGTGGTGCTCCGTATAGAACTTTTCATTACCTAGTAGGTTTTAAATGATTCAGGACTAGGTAATGGAAAGGAGTCTATAGTTGTTACCTCTGTCCCCTTGTGATGGAGTCGGTACATAGGATCTCTTTCTTATTCTTTTCCTTGATGGTACATTCCGTGAGGGAGCGATGTTTTGGTTACAGTTTTTCTTCAAGTGGAAAATGTGTTTTGCATTGTTTAAATGCTTAGTTGTGAAGGAAAAATTATTTTGGAGGTTTTTGGAAAACTTGGGGAACCTTTTGGGTTTTATAACGTAAAACCTTTTGGGTTTTGTGGTTGTGTTCGCTCCCACTATACATCATTGTATATTTTTTGCTTTATAGCTTTATTATCTGTTTCTATTGAGCTTCGACTCACGGGTGAGATTTTCTGTATAAAACCTTTTTCAGGTGATGATGTAGATGATGATCTTGTGTAGATCTAGTGATGCCCGTGCTGACGGATGATGGAAGACTGTAATAGTTTTATTTTTTGGTATGCCTGTTCCTGAAGGCAAGTTTTGTACGCCATAAGGTGATATACTATATGCATGTTGGAACTGTTTATCCTTTATCTACGAGAGATATCTTTTATTGGGGTTTTCCATTGGTTTCAACAGGCAGATTTAAATGTATGAAAACCCATATTTTCATAAAATTGATGTTTGGTGGATTTTCACGTGACTCTGGATTTTGGAGCGTGACAAAATACATGCACAAGATATTACAGCAATTTAAGAATGCATACAAAAATAAAGATTATTCAAGTACAACTACTAAATATCCAAACAAACTATCTTATTGAAAGTGACACGATCAACACTCCAAAGTCAACCAACAAGTACTTTACTTATGCTTTGTCACTTGAAATTTTTTTTTTATACAACGGGTTAAGCAAGCTTAGTGAATAATTTACTACAAGAAGCAACAGCTAATATTTACACGGATATCTGCATTTAAGTAATTTATTTGCAATTCAAAGCATGGTAAAAATTCATTTTTACAGTAAACAATTTACAACTTGATTTTTTTAAAAATTTTATTGAAGCATATACATAAAAATATACACACTTTAATGAATTTGGATAACGGGACAACCACACAAACTCACGAAAGTCCATAACATAGTAGAAACTCCTGATATACTCATGAATTTGAGGCGGAGAAACCATACATTCTCGCGGAGTGTCAATGAGAAATAAAATGGGAACTAGACACACTCACGGAACCCTATATGTGAGACCCGGTTTGTTTTAATTTTGTAATGTATATCCGTAACATGTTGGCTAGTGTTTTAATCGTTGAATAAAAGTATGTTTCTATGTGTTTTATGCATAGGTTGACCTAGTTATGCATGTGGGTTTTAATCCCAGTTCTGACGAGCGTTACAGCAGAAAGTCGGTGTGCTTTCTAGGCAGAATTGCTCAATCGGTCTTTAGACTGCTCGAGCGGTCTTTGTGCATAAGTTGTATATATGATAGCTCATTGCTTGGGTTTTTTAACCAAGCTTGTTGAACAAGCTTCTCTTTTTCTTCACTCTTAAGAAAAACCAAATCCTCTGCCTTCTCTCTAGATTTGAGCATGGTTCGGGCTTGATTTTTTATGTTCCAATAGTTTATCCTTATTATCCTCACTGTGGACATCGCGTTCATCCAAACGGATTCTCATTTTAACAACTTTGGTTTCTCTCAAGAGTGCAAACCATCGAATTTTTAACTCACCGAGGTAGGAGTCTATATTATCTTACTTTAAAAGGGTGCTAGATGTGATTATATGCCTTTTTAATATTTTAAAATGCTATAAATGTTGAACTTTATATTTAAACCGTGTTTAGTTGGATAAAAAACATGTTGTGCTTTTTTTGATTTACTATAAAGTTATTGGACGTGCATGTGTCAATAGTTTTTGAAAAGATGAGTTTTAAAAATCGGAGAGATTTATATAAAAGTTGTGAAAACCTATTTTTGGAGGTTTCGGGCTAATCCTTGGGATTGAGCTGTGGTTTTTAAACGGTCAAATTAGAATGGTGAAAATATTTTGAAAATGTTGGTTGATCTCCATGGTTAAATGAATGATGTGGTGAAATGCCGTTGAACGTTTTGTTGTAGTTGAGTTATGTGTTTTTTTTATGATTCTATCAATGTGTCATAGCAATATGTGTGTACTTGGGCCGACATTGCTCCTCGGTGAAAGTTTAAAAATTTTGCACAAGTAGGTTCTTCGCTTCTTCGGGTTAATCCCCATAAATGAAGTGGTTGCCCTAGTGGGAGGTGTTTCTTGTTGTAGCTCTGTATATAATTTGTTATTACCTAACAGGTCATTGGATTCCCCAGACCAAGGTTAATGGGCGAGAGTCTATAGTTGTTACCTTTGTCCTTGGTATGACAAAGTTGGTACATATGACTTATTGTTGGTTATGCGAGTCGAGTTAGAAATAACGTTTTGTTTATGTTTTCTTAAACCATTGGACATTATTTGGGTCAAAGGAAAATGTGTGGTTTGAGGATAAAAACAATCATTTTGAGGCTTGTGAAGTTGAGTTGTTTCTATACTACATGATTGTATATCTTGCTTTTACTTCATTATAGTATGTTCCTATTGGGTTTCAGCTCATGTTGTGGAATTTTAAAAACCTTTGTCAAGTGGTTTGGATCACGTGGGTTGATCTTGTGGAGCTGGGGTGGCGGAAGACAAAACTCTTTGTTTATTTATAGTAGTTTTGTTGTTTAGTAGTTTATTACTAGTTTTGTTATTGAATCATGTAAGGATGTTTATTGCTTCGATCTTGAAAGCATGTTTTGTAAGCCCTGGAGCATTTATTTCAATACATGTATGTTGTGAGGCCCGCGAGAATAGCTTTGGGTTGTTTGTTGTTTTCCATTATCATTGGTTTCAATGTTTTACTAAAATCGTGTTTGGTGGTTTTATGCTTTATATCAACTCTTGTCCCTCAAGGGAGGATTTTAAACCTTGTTTTAAGCATGTTTTGGTTGGAACATGTGTGCCTTGAAATCTTTCAAAATGTGAGAAAAGGTTTAAGTGTTGGGCTTTCAAGGGTGGTGTTCTGAAAAAGAGTACAGGGTCAGACCGCTTGACAAACCGCTTGAGCGGTTATGGAAAATTTTTTGTTTTTGTTGTGTTCAAAAGAGAAACCAGTGTCCTTGCAAGGACCACTCGAGCGGTCTGGGCAAGGTTCTAAAAATATTTTTTGTTTGTTTTAAAGCTTGGCTCTTAAGGACCGTGACCTTATCCTCTTGAGCCGCTCTTTTACATAAAATAAGCCCTCGGAGGTGTGTTTCTCAAAGGTTTTAAGTTCGCTTTCGTTTACAATCTTTGTCCCATTTGGGCTCGAGTGATTTTGACGAATTGTGATATCCCAAAACGGTCGTTCATGGGCAGTTTGCGTGATCTGGGTTTTGGAGTGTGATAAATTGGTATCAGAGCTCTAGGTTTGAATACCTAAAAGCCATGGGAGATGTTGCATCACCTTGTGAGGATGGTTACGTGTACTTAACTATATGTGTTTAAATGTTTTGATAACATAAGAATGATAATCTATTCAGCATATGGATGGTATGTATACGTTTGCATGGGGGTTAGACCTCAGGAATGGTTGGTCTTGCCTTCTAACGTTTGGAATACAAATTTGGACGTTAAGTTAGAAATGAATTTAGCCGATGTGTTTTATAGCAAGGAATCTAAGTGGGTTACCCAAATTGACTCATCACTTCTGTCAGTTCATCACGGTATATGAGATGTGTTTGCATGATCTTAAATGGCTGTCTTAGCATGATTAGGTGTTTTATGTTGGTAATAACATGAACAATGAAAGCTTATGTTGTTACATTCTATATTTCTTTCATATAGAAGTTATATCTGTGCAGGGTGGACGAGGTCGTGGTCGAGGCTGTGGCCGTGGTTTAGGCCAAGGAGATGTGCCAATCCCTAATGTTGGGAATGCTAATGCTCCCCAAGGACCAGTAGACGGGGTAGAGTTGCCGCGTGAGATGATGGGTTCCATCCGTCAACTAGCCGAGGCCACTAGGAGAGGAGCGAGAGTACTTGAGCCAAGGGCAACTGTTGCAATGCGAGAATTTCAACGTCTTGACCCTCCTACCTTTGTTGGGGATCCCGATCCCAAGGTGGCTAAAGAATGGTTAGAGCTTGTGACAAGCATTATGGATACATTACAGATAATCCAGGATGATTTGAGGGGCACATTTGCCTCATTTCAGCTGAGGGGAGACACCCACGAATGGTAGAAATTTTCCAGAACCACCGTGGACGAAACGTGGGCAGCTTTGGCCAAGGTATTTTTAGAGAAATATTTTCCTGATTCCGTGAGGGACCTATACCAAGAGGAATTTATTTCTCTCACCCAAGGAGTTAAAAAACTGTGGTTCAGTACGAGGTTGAGTTTACCAGCTTATCCTATTTTGTACAGGAAGTTGTAGCTACGGATGAATTGCATGCAAAGGGATTGGACAGGGGTTTGAAACCCACGATCAGGGATCGAGTGGTGGCATTGAGGATAAGCGTATTTACAGATTTGGTGGAGTCAACCATCACCATGGAAAATACATTGAATGAAACATGTAGAGCTAGAGAGAGTAGAACCTAGCAAGGTGGAGGAGGTACGCAGTTTGAGGGGTGCAAGAATAAGTGGCAGAGGTTAGTCAGTCATAATTCTCATCCTTTAGGATCATATTAGTAGCAGTTATCTGCATCAGCACCCTCGGTGGCTTCATTAGAGAGGCCAAAACGGAGGGAGCTCATCTGTTATCGGTGCAGACAACCAGGGCATCGTGCATCGAATTGTCCACAAAAGAAGCAATTCTAGAGTTTAGTACCTGCTCAGTCCTAGGGGAGAGAGCCACCAGTTTGTTTTGGGTGTGGCCAGTTGGGACATTTTCGTAGGAGGAGTACACGGAGCACAACAGGTGTACCAGATATTCAGTCTGCATAAGAACGACAGGTTTATTGCCAGCAGCAGCTAGCAACTAAAACTTCCATGGTTACAGAAGGGGCTGCCACAGTTCAGTCAGTACGATAGCCAGCAACGTAGAGCTATGGTGGGCAGACCAGGAGACCGCTATTCGGGTTGTATACTGAAAATTATATTTTTAGTATTTAATTTTACTTTTAATAAAATTAATTTTTCATTTTATGAGATTCTTAATGAGCAATGTATGCAATATCATTTCTTTAATGTTATGCATAGATGTCCTTTATTCTGTACAGTATGTAATCTGGTGTGTAGAGTACTACTTGCACATAGAATACTATATTTTAAGTTCTTGAAGAATATAAGTATTTGTTTACAGTTTAGATGGAAATGAATATACTATCGGTACAACTGTAGCATGGTGTTTTAGTAGTTTATCTTTGTTACGAGAAACAGATAATAGCGTTATCTATTGTTCTGACTCATTGTGCTAGTACACTTTGTGTGTATTGAACGGAATACATTAGGGTAATTAATTTTATACTAACTATATAAATTAATTCACACCATAGGGTTATTATGAGAGTGCTTATACTATTAATCCTGAAATAATTATTGATTTACATATATTATATTCGTTGTGTTGATTCATTATAGTGTGTGATCTTATATAGGTTTATAGTCCCAGTGAGTTGGATAGCGGTATTATTTATATGGTGAATATTAATTATTAACGGAATCCACATCTCGAATAATTAGGATTGACAATACCCTCTTAAGGAAGCTTATAAGTTTTGATCGAATCAAACACTACAGGTGGATTTGATTATCCAGCGGTCAAATAAGTTAAGCAAAATGCCTTAAAGAATTTAAAGATGCTGATTGTCTTGTCATAGTCGAAGGATTATCGCTCATACTGGCATTTTTCCGGCCAGTTAATCTTTTACCGAATATTATTTGCGAAAACAATGATCTTGGCAGTTTTACCTCCAATAAGTACAAACCTCCTTTAGGAATAATTTGAGATAATTATTAGTGTAGATTACTTTTCCATCTAAAGGGTTCATTGCAAAACGATTGGTTTGAGATTAGGTGATGGTTAATGTAGCACCCTACACCCACAAGGCACCAAACCTACACAAAGGGATAAGATCCCGCCGCAGACCGGAAGCCCAACAGATAGACAATGAGTAAACTTAAACAACTACAGAAGTCTTAATATCAAAAGAGGTAAACATGAGTTACTAGGGATTCACCATCCCAAGGCATAAATTACTTCTAAAAGGTCAAAAACCTTCAAATCTTATACATGAAGCTTTACTAACACTAAAACTAAACAAAAGAAAGACTGGCCAAAACGATTCCCAACACCAGAACAAAAACTACTCGATGACGCCTGTGGTGGACCAACTCCTAGCCTTTCCTGGTATCTGCAACCACAGAGGTTACAAGAGACCGCACTTAGCATTATCATGAATAGAAAAGACAGTTACTTAGCTAAGGATAATTGAAAACTCTTTCTAAAAAAAATTATTCATCACATTTTTCACGAAAATATAAAAACTGATGCATTTGCATGAGTATGAAAACATCACTGATTATACAGAATGTTCTCAGTATTGCAAACAGAAATATGTTCCTGGCTCAACTGCACAAATTTAAAATGCATAACCACTTCTCAAATATATACTCAAACCCCAACAATGTCCAAGTAGTCGTCAACCACACGACTGGGAGTTTCGACGGTACCGTAACCTCAATTCTCAATGCACGGATAACAACATGATGGAATGAGAGCCACTCTCCACCGAGCATGAGTGGTATGTGCTGTCTGGGACTTATCCCGCAATGCCTTTAAGGCAAAAAACCCAGCTCAACGGGAAACCTCCCATATAGGGATAAATGAAAAACCCATAGTTGGGTAACCTCCCTCATAAATGATATAAAAGGGCCAAAAACCCTTGTAATTTGGCACTTTGGAACAACCACACAACATTAATCATACTTTCACAGTAACATCATGCTAGCTCAGAATATAATGGATAGCACACTTGAATTAAAAACATCATAGCTTTTGAAAACAACAGGTTCATGCGATCGTCAAACAGGTCATAATTCAAAACATGTGCTATAAGGCACTTTCATGCATCATTTATATAAACTCAAGTTCAAGCTAATGGCTAAGCACTCTCACCTTATCTTATATGCATACGAACCGAGCCTTTGTCAGTGAGCTAAGTTCGCTCCTCGGGTACCAAAACTTCCATACCTAGCAAGCAAACATGGCTTAACCTTCAACACGGAGTTCTATCTCTCTTAGAACGTGAAGTACTAAAACGATTTTGTCCATTGAATGTTTTATTGATTTAAGGGACCATGGTTACTTTCTTTTTAGGTTTAAAGGGTACGACGCACTTACCCAATCCTTCACTTCTTTAAGGATTTAACTTAACCATTTATTACTATTTCTCAATCATTAAAATTTAAAGTACCGTAGCATCTTGAGGTACTTAGATTTGGAATTTGATTATGAATTTTTGATATTATTTAGATGAAAATATTGCATACAAATTTTATGTTTAACACCAAATCCAAAACCTAAGGCAAAAGGGTGAAAAACTTGCCTGAAACGAAAACGGTTCAGCACTTGCTCAGAGAATTGGTCAGAAAAGTGTCTGTTGGTCTCTCTTTTGGGGTATCATATCAAGTCCAAATAAGCCCATTTTTTAGTATGTTCTATTTCAACATGGCCCCTACAAGTTTTATGTTTAGAGCAAAGGGTCGTTGTTTGGAACAAGTTAGACGTTTTGGCCATTTTATAAAATAGGTTCTGTCAGCTTCCAAAACTCAGCAGAACCGGTTTTGGACAGGGGGTTTGAAACGATTTTGGGGTATCATCCCAAGGCTTTGAGGTCTGATTTTTGGGAAGAAACTACTTCAATATGTTAGCTAAAATGTTCATGTATACTAATTTTGGAATAGGTCACTAAAAATAGGTGTTTTGGGCTACACAAAAATATGTGACAGAAGTGTCCCTTGAGGGATGAAACTCAATAGAGACTTTGAAAGGGGTTTTGATTTATCAAAACTCAATATTGTGTGCTCATTTTCTGGGGGTAGATAGATGTACATGTTATCTACAACTTTCATGTTTTGGTCAAAACTCGGATCTCATTTTAAACTAGGGCTTTTAGGTCTGAAATGTTGACTGGTCTAAAACCGACACACTTTGGTAAAATTGCAATATCTCGAGTTCTACTTACTCAAATGAGTTCAAACCAATTTTGGATGAAAAATAACACAAGAAGATAAGTCTGGACATAAAAATCATTCTTAGATCAATTTTCAACATTGAGTTATGATATTTCAAATCTCATGGCAGAAAGGTTGAAAGGCTCAAATTGCAGGCCATGTTTAGATCTACTCTCCTAGCATCATGTGTGTTAATGGTTGGTCCATTTCCTTTAAATCCATATTTTGTACACTCAAATATGAAATTTCTATAACCTTTTCATGCCATTGATCGATTAAAAAACCTCATAAAAACTTCAAGACACAACAGCCACACCAAGACAGGCCTAAAATTTCACCATAACGCCTTTTTGATTCATATTTGATTCTTAATCTTTAATTGGTGTTTTCAAATGATGAAAGAGATGTTTGATAGGTGTAAAATCAGATGTGTTAGAGTCTTGCTTACCTTATATAGATCACTCTTTGATGATTTGGATCAAGGACTTTGCTTTAACATCAATGGATTCCACCAAAATTTCTTAGTTCTTTCTCTCCCTTCTTCTTTCTTCTCTTTTCTTCTTCTTTCCTTATTTTTCTCTCTCTCTCTCTCTCTTTCTCCCTCCCTCTCTATGTCCACAAAATTCCAAGGGAAGAATAGAGTGTTTGGGTTCTTTTTATAAGAAAAAGTTAAGTAGGAAGATTCTTGGAAAGTTTCCTTAACCATGAGTTAACTAAGCTTAGTTATTTTAAACTTAACTTAAGTTTGTGAAACTTGCTCACCAAGTTTTGGCACATATTCCTAGGTCTAGCCACTTGAGTGTGTATATATATATATATATATATATATGTTCTGTGAGCTTAGGAGAGAAGATATTCGTGAAGATGAACGAAATGTTGATAATTTTACATTTTCTCCAACTGTGTCTACTACCCTTTTTCCTAGAAAAGAGGTTGATAAGATCAAATCCATAGGGAAAAGTAATTCAAATTCAGCATCCAGGGGGGAGAACAAAAGGAAGCCAGATCGAAAGACCAGACATATTTCGATTAATCGAAAAATAGATCTTTAGTAATTTTGGGTAGTTTTTAGTTTTTGGGAGTTTTGTCTGTTGACTCCGGTTGCCCTTGTGTTTTTGTAACTGTCTTTTTTTGAGACGTGTAGATTTATGTTGCTACGATCCTCTCTAGCCTCCCGAGTTGTGAGAGTTTTCTGTTATGTTTGTTGGCTAGGGTGTGGTTTCTATTCTTTATTATAAACTCTTTTTTGGTATAATATTTAATTACTTATCCAAAAAATAATAATTTTCTTTATTTAATTCTAGGAGAAAATTTAGGTACTTTTCACATATGTTCGTTTATTGACTTTTCGAGCTTATCTCTTATCTTAAACAACTTGGGCTTAAAATCTTGAGTTCTTAACCTTAATATTCGGGTTTTAATATATGCTTGTGTGTTTTCCCTCTCTTTCCCGGGTCTCGGGCTCGAAAGGTCAAAGGGTCAGGCCGGTTCTTCTTACCGAACTTAGGTTCGAAATTTTGTTTCTTTTGAGATGTTCTTTCTTTTTTGTTCGTATATTAAGTTTGGGTTATTACAATCTACCCTCCTTTACGAAATTTCGTTCTCGAAATTAAACACTGAAACTCAAGCCAATCACTGTCCTGATACTATTAACGATCCCTATTGCAGACCCAGCGATACCGTATAACAACATAAATGCTCCAACAACTGAAATCCCAAACCTGTCATCACACGAGCTAAACACGACTCCACACAAATTGCCCACACGTGCAAGTCCTACTGACTTCATTGTCACCCGTGAGACATCCATGAAACGTGGGATCTAGATCCAACTCACATAGCCAATCCTCATAATATACTACTCCAGCGACAAACACATCACACAAGACTAATTCACCATGGTACTTGATTCAAAACACTCTCTATGCCCGAACATAGTGACTATCACCCCTTCACTCTTATTGCCACAAACTGGCTCAATCACACCTCACCATGCACACCGATGACTATCTCCATAAGTCCAAACACACGACGTCGAACTCCGACATCGATCACATGAAATCACATGTTCTATGCACAAACTTTACTCGAGTTTTGACGATCGCTAGATGACAACTGACTTTGCTACCACATCATTACCCTACTGATGCTAACAATGCCATCTCAAAGCTGACACGACACCGTTCTATGAGCAATAATACAACACCTGACTCTAGAGAGAAATTCACTTACTCACCTGGACATCAAAGGATGCTTTTCATCTCAACAAACCTTCAAACCTTCATCCTCTACACAAACTTCTATCACGAACCACAATTCTCACCTAGGAGAAACACTAGGTGATACACCATTGCCCTATGCAAGGTTCCATATAACTGGAAACCAATTCGGCACCACAGTCACAAAGTGACCTGACCCAAACGAGTCAATCGACCAAACACATTCCACAGACAGAACATCTCATAGACATCTAACATCTTACACAAAACCCAACCATGTCCCCCGTGCAACAGCTGCACATCACTACACAACTCAATATCTCGCTATCAAATCATGGATACTAAAGCTGCAGATCAGCCTCACATTAGACATGATTGCCGTCATCTGACAGAACAAACATGATAGCCATATCCGACATCGATTCCAACTCATAACACATACATCAATCCCTTAAGTCCATAATAGCAAAATATTCGGACCCAAAACACCAACCAAGAATAGCACCTTACACTTAGAAATTTTTTCACATCCAGGGCTTATCACGGCCCTTCCATTCTCGACCAAATAACCGTGGCGGTCTGAACAGACCAAGTCAACCAAGGATTCTCAAACATCATATCCTTTCTGATTTACCTTACGACGCTCTCGGGACCACCATCCAAACAAATAGTTATGCCAAAGCACAACACTTATCACAGTCAATAACCACTCCTCGACTCTAAGAACTCTAAACAGTTTAAAGCTCCAAACAGGACCCGGATCCAGACTCACCAAAGTCTATTAGAAACCCACCATATGCATATCACAGCCGCACTGTTCTGACAAAATTTTCTGCTCTACCATGAGCTAGAAGTATAACCATAACCACACAATTCAGAACAAGCCGTACATAATCGTTAATGATTCTCAACTGATCACTGTAGAAAGAATACTACATCTCAACACCAATTCCTTTGTCAACATTAACAAGTAAAAGCATTCTTGGTCCACCAACCTGACCTCACAGAGAACACAATCCAAATGGTTCAACCATCATACAAAACGAGCCACACTGACTAGGTTACTATGACCTATCATGTTTACTACACTCATACGTACTCTTTTACGGTCTTCCACTATGGATAATACTAACCCCATCATGTGATTCTTTACGGTCCCGAACCGCGGGAGCAATCGGATCCCAAGTTATACGCACAGATGTTCCACATCCAAGAAGGCACGTAGCTATGAACAACACGTTGAAGCCACAAAGATGCAAACCCATAATCACTCGATCACGGTGATACAAGTCCCTGAATCATAACTCCAAGGGTCATAACACGGATAACAAATCCACATAGATTTTTGGTCTCAGTATACAACCAAAACCAGAATCAACCAAGAACCCGGTATCTCCCTTCAATCGAGATGAAATAACTCACACCAGATAACCATTTACAAAGAAACTCTATCTCTCTCCAGAGAGAAGAAAATAGTCAACAAAACCCATTACCTAATCTCAGCGTACTCCCAGTACTCACAATCACTTGGCCTCTCAAGAACCCTATGAACTTTACCTTGAAGCCACATCGACCATAGTCAAACAACTACCGTTAACCACGATCACGGTACCCCAAACCATCCGCTACATCAAGCTTTCAGCTTTCAGACCTCATTCGCACACAGATACGAACACTACCAATATGCATACCTTGTACAACACATCCCATACCATAGGATTACAAGCTCATCACCAATCATGCACGGAGACATTCATCAACATTCCCATCGCGCCAAAACCTCACTCCAGAAGGTTGCGCTTACTCACCTAACTCCTGCTAGGCAAAACACAACCACGCCACGACTTCGAATCCACTACCCACGCAACTCTCATAGAAAGCGCACGGCACAATACAAAGGGAATCCAATCCTGAGTTCTTCTATCTAGAGTTATCAAGAACTTCCTTAACCATGTAGACACCTTCTGCACTTTCGCACTTCCGCACTTCCGCTTTCAAAGCACACATCAAACACAGGCATCGTAACCCATAATTTATCACGTATCACCTTAGGCTAGCCAAATCACACGATACATTGTTGAACCTTATTACTCCATACTTCATTCCCATGGGCAATCAACATACCCATCTCTGAACCTAAGGTGGAACACAAACAACATCCAGACATAGCACACCCAGGATACATCATCTCAGCACTAACCAACTACACTCTCGAATTTGTCTAGGGTCCCTTTGAACCTCTTGCACCCAGCACGGTTCTCAAACACGATCTCCTGATCATGAAGATAACGACCAAACCACAAACTTGTGTTTCCTTGGGGTTTGTAAATAAATCTTTAAATGTTCCCTGTGTCCTCCTCACTATGAGAATATAACCGAATATTATTTATCAATACAATTACAAATTGGTCTAGAAAACTTCTAAACACTCGATCTATCAGGTCCATAAATACAGTAAGTGCCTTTACTAACCCGAAAGGAATCACCACAATTTCATAATACTCGTAACGAGTTCTAAAAGCAATCTTGGGTATATCTGACTCTCGCACTTTCAATTTATGATATCATGACCCCAGTCTATAATTGAGAACACGTTGGCTCCAAAACACAACTTACATCGAGTATGACTTCCACAAATGATCATGTCTTTAAACTAGCCCACCACCGAAACTAATTTTAAGCATTCTCCACTTCTGTCTAGAAAGACTGTCACTCTACCGAAAACCAATTCATTGCCATATTCAAATGTACATCGAAGACTACTTTTCGATCGACTAACGACTATTAACTCAAAATCACATCACCACCTTGTGTTGAACTACTCTACCCTTACGACCATCAAGACTAATATCGCCACTTGAATCTAATGCGTTACTAGGGCTAAATATACTACGTAGACTAAATGCTCCATAGGTATATGCTTACCCATACAAACCTAAACACAACCCTCGTCATACCACAATATACATTCGCATATTTCCTTCACATACGTACAACTCACCCAACAATACTTTAACCGTACAGTTCTAACTCCCAATTCTAAAATCTCTTTCCATCATCACTCAATCCCTTCACATGTTCTCTGCCGCCCAAACGAACCAAAAACCACTTTCGCACTTTAACTATTTCATCTTACCCGCATTTCACCAACACATTCGATTCACTCAAAGCCAAATTTACACAAAAAAAAATTCATACCCATTAATTCTTACAGTTTCACTTACGCCTCCACTATTTTCATCAAAACACTTATTCTTTCCATGTAGTCACACTAAGTAGCTTCGCAACTCCACCAAAAGCACTAGAATTATATCACCCTTCAACTTCTCATCCACACATTTCCATGAGAAAATTCCTTCTCGATACAAGCAACCTTATGCGCTAATCTAAATAGGTTTTTCCTAACGAGTCACATCACATAAGGTTTTTGAAATAAACTTCCTTGTGACTCACACCGATACCATAATGAAAACTGAATACCAACTCCATACTAGTTACACAGTCTAGATGTCAAACGAATATAAATCAACACATAAGAACTTACCATGTGAACAACTTAGTCTGTCTAGAATGCGCACTCCACTACTGAAGCAATTTTCAGCATCAGCGGGACTAACTATTTTCACAAACTCCTTGGTATCCAAATTCTTGAATCGTTTAACTAAAGAGTTGCAGGTCCTTTTGGCCTGCATTGTAATTCATTTTGCGCTATGTTCACCTATTTTGCGTAGTTGTTCATCTCAATAACTGTCATCCTTGTTCTAATCCAAAAACTTAATCCATTTTTGAACCTTCTACATCTTATCTCTTCATCAGGTATAAGTTGGGTGGCATATCATGACAACCCTGTAAACTTCATCTCGAATTTTGCCACAGTCATCCTTCCTTGTTTCAGGTCGATGAATTCTTGCTCCTTTTCATGCTTGTAGTTTATGGGCTTGTACCGCACGTCGAACATTTTCTCAAAATGATCCAAAGTGATTCTCTAGGGTACAGGAGGTTCAACTCCTGGCACCAGCATCTTTAAAAATAGTTCCATGGCTTCCCATCAGTGGTATATTTCTCCCCTAAACATAAAAGCTACGAGGTCAAACCTATTATTGGCATTTACCCCCAACCTATCCATAATACACACGGCATCCTTCAATCAATTTTTTACTTCTGTAAGTCTAAGGGTTCCTATGAACTTCTTTGCACCCAAATCCTTAAATCGTTTGATTAAGGGGTTACTGTTCGTCTCAGCACACATCGCGATCCAACTCGTGTTTTGTTTCGTCAATCTTACGATTACCTCCAATATCCTAGTGATTAGATTAGGTCCCACCGGTCCCCCTCGTGGAGATTCTTCTTGTCATGCCTCATTATACTCATTCAGGTTGAAAGCACTCCATTCGAGTCACTCCATGCTCCTTCCAATTGTAGGAAAGCTATGACTTAGGGCTTGACACAGGAGTGCAACTTATAGGCATAAGGATAAGAACAAACTATCTACAAAATGTTTTAATGACACATGGTTCATCCCCTTTAATTTGATAACCCACTTAGACTTCGCAAAATAACATAAACACAAGGCCCCTCTCGGGTCATATCCCTAATCTGATAACTTACTTAGACTTCCAATTAGGATCCTGTGTCTACAAAATGCATTTCCCAAATGGACCTCATTGCCAGTCAGTTAGATACCCGAAGGCAAAGGTAGGACAACCCCAAGCCTAAACAACACTTCTCAATAGATCGCGAGACGACACACTTAACTTTTGGTCCACCATATACCACACTTTGACAAGTCTATAGAACGTATAACTTAGAGCTCTGATACCAAAATGTAACACCCACACCCACAAGGGACCAAACCTACACAAAGGGATAAGATCCCACCACAGATCGACAACCCAACAGATAAACAAGGAGTAAACTTAAACAACCACAAAAGTCTTAATATCAAAAGAGGTAAACATGAGTCACTAGGGATTCACTATCCCAAGGCATACATTACTTCTAAAAGGTCAAAAATGTTCAAATCTTATACATGAAGCTTTACCAACACTAAAACTAAACAAAAAAAAGACTGGCCAAAATGATTCCCAACACCAGAACAAAAACTACTCGATGACGCATGTGGTGAACCAACTCCTAGCCGTTCCTGGTATCTGCAACCATAGAGGTTTTAGGAGATCGCACTTAGCATTATCATGAACAGAAAAGACAGTTACTTAGGTAAGAATAATTGAAAACTCTTTCTAAAAAAAAACCATTTATCACATATTTCACAAAAATATAGAAACTGATGCATTTGCATGAACATGAAAACATCACAGATTATACAGAATCTTCTCAATATTGCAAACAAAAATATGTTCCTGTCTCAACCGCCACAAATTTAAAATGCATGACCACTTCTCAAATCTAGACTCAAACCCGAACAATGTCTAAGTAGTCGTCAACCTCACGACCGGGAGTTCCAACAGTACCATAATCTCAATTCTCAATGCACGGATAGCAACGTGATGGAATGAGGGCCACTCTCCACCAAGCACGAGTGGTATGTGCTATCCGGAACTTAGCCCACAACGCCTTTGAGGTAAAAAGCCCCGCTTAATGGGAAACTTTCCCTATAGGGATAAATGAAAATTCCATAGTTGGGTAACCTCCCTCATAAAGGGATATAAAAGGGCTAAAAACCCTTGTAACTTGGCACTTTGGAACAAGCACACAACATTAACCATGCTTTCAAAGTAACATCATGCTAGCTCAGAATATAATGGATAGCACACTTGAATTAAAAACATAATAGCTTTTGATAACAACAAGTTCATGCGATCGTCAAACAGGTCATAATTCAAAACATGGGCTATAAAGCACTTTCATGCATCATTTATATAAACTAAAGTTCAAGATAATGGCTAAGAACTCTCACCTTATCTTATATGCATACGAACCAAGCCTGTGTCAGCGAGCTAAGCTTGCTCCTCAGGTAACAAAACTTCCATGCCTAGCAAGCAAATATGGCTTAACCGTTAACACAGAGTTCTATCCCTCTTAGAATGTGAAGTACTAAAATAATTCTGATCATTGAATGTTTTCTTCATTTTAGGGACCATGGTTACTTTCTTTTTAAGTTTAAAGGATACTACGAACTTGCCCAATCCTTCACTTGTTTAAGGATTTAACTGAACCATTTATTACTCTCTCCCAATCATTAAAATTTAAAGTACTACAACATCTTGAGGTACTTAGACTTGGAATTTGATTATAATTTTTGGTGATGATTTAGATTAAAATATTTCCTAAACCTTTTTGTTCAACACCAAAGCTAAAACCTAAGGAAAAAGGGTAAACAACTTGATGGAAACGAAAATGGTTCGGCACTTCCTCAGAGAATTAGTCAGAAAAGTATCTCTATTGGTCTTAGTTTTGGGATACCATATCGAGTCCAAATGAGCCCATTTTTTCGTATGCTCTAGCTCAACATGTCCCCTACATGTTTCATGTTTAGAGATAAGGGTGGTTTTTTGGAACAAGTTAGACGTTTTGGCCAGTTTAGAAAATAAGTTATGTCAGTCGCCAAAACTCAGCAGAGCCGATTTTGGACAGGGAGTTTGAAACGATTCGGAGGTAACATCCCAAGGCTTTAACGTCTGATTTTTGGGCCAAAAGTACTTTAGTATGTTAGCTACAATGTTCATGTAGATCACTTTTGGAATAGAGCACTAAAAATAGGTGTTTGGGGCTACACAAAAATATGTGACAGAAATGTCCCTTGAGTGATGAAACTCAACAGAGACTTTGAAAGGGGTTGTGACCTATCAAAACTCAATATTGTGTGCTCATTTTTGGGGGGTAGATAGATGTACATGTTATCTACAACTTTCATGTTTTGGCCAAAACTCGGATCTCATTTTAAACTAGGGCTTTTATGTCTGCACTGTTGACTGGTCTGAAACCGACAAACTTTGGTAGAATTATAATATCTCGAGTTCTACTTACTCAAATGTGTTCAAACCAACTTTGGATGAAAGGTAACACAAACATATAACTCTGGAAATAAAAATCATTCTTATATCAATTTTTTACATTGAGTTATGATATTTCAAATCTCGTGGCAGAAAGGTTGAAAGGCTCAAATTGCAAGCCATGTTTAGATGTAGTCTCCTAGCATCATGTGTGTTAATGGTTGGTCTATTTCGTTTACATCCATATTTTGTACACTCAAATATGACAATTCTATAACCTTTCATGCCATGGACCCATTAGAAAACCTCATGAAAATTTCAAGACAAAACATCCACACAAAGACAGTCCTAAAATCTTACCATGACACCTTTTCGATTCATATTCGATTCTTGATCGTTAATTGGTGTTTTCAAATGATGAAAGAGATGTTTAATAGGTGTAAAATCAGATTTTTCAGAGTCTTGCCGACCTGATATAGATCACTCTTTGATGATTTGGATCAAGGACTTAGCTTTAGCATCCATGGATTCCACCAAAATTTCTTGGTTCTTCCTCTCCCTTCTTCTTTCTTCTCTTTTCTTCTTCTCTCTTTCTCTCTATCTCTCTCCCGCCCTCTCTATATCCATGAAATTCCAAGTGAAGAATAGAGTGTTTGGGTTCTTTTTATAAAAAAAAAGTCGACTAGGAAGATTCCTGGGAAGTTTTCTTAACCAAGGGTTAACTAAGGCTTAGTTATTTTAAACTTAACTTGAGTTTGTGAAACTTGCTCACCAAGTTTTGGCACATATTCCTAGGTCTATCCACTTGAGTGTATATATATATATATATCAAAATAATTTTCTTTACTTCATTCTAGGAGAAAATTTGAGTATTTTTCACATAGGTTCGTTTCTTGACTTTTCGAGCTTATCTCTTATCTTAAACAACCTGGGCTTAAAATCTTGCATTCATAACCTCAATATTCGGGTTTTAATATATGCTTGTGTGTTTTTCCCCTCTTTTCCAAGTCTCGGGCTCGAAAGGTTAAAGGGTTAGGCCAGTTATTCTTACCAAATTTAGGTTCGAGATTTTGTTTCTTTTAAGATGTTCTTTCTTTTTTATTCGTATTTGAGTTCGGGTTATTACAGTTAATGCTTAGTTGTATATAATAGTATCATCTCCATCTGAGTCACTGCTATTATATATTGGATCGAAACTATGCCAGCTATTTAATTTTACTTAGCAAGGTCAATTGCCTAAATAGAAAAATTAATTCACAGGGTATCAGGCTGCTGGCAATTTTTTTTAAAAATGGTAAAGGGAACCAAATTAAAATAAATTCAAAGTATTGCTCGTCATAATTAACGGTTATTTTAAATATGTGATTCTTAGGAATAAAATGGCTTTCAATCCATTCACTTCAATACTCAAATAAAATAAATGTACGGGACCAAACTATGTTGACTGGAAAAGAAATTTGGAAATTATCGTAACTGCTGAGGATTATAAGTTTGAATTAACTGAGATATGTCCACCAGTACTTGATGTGGGGGTGACCAAACAAAAAATTCAGGCCCATCAGAAGTGACAGAAAGTTGTTTAGATGGCTTGCTGTTACATTTTGGCTTTCATGTCAAATGTTTTGCAACATCAGTATCTGTCTATACCTAATACCTATGACATGATTATGAACCTCAAAAAAATATTTATGAATCAAAATCGTGCTGCTAGGCAGGTGGCCATGAAGTCTCTAATGAATGTAAACATAGCTGAAGGCACCCAAGTTAGGGATCAAGTTCTGAAGATGATAAGTCTTTTGAATGGACTTGAGATCCTAGGAGTTGAAATTAACAAGGAAACCCAGGTCGATATCATACTAAAGTCACTGCCTAAAAGTTTTAAGCAGTTCTGCCTGAACTATACCATGAACAAGCTCAGCTTTTCATTGGCAGAATTTCTTAAAGAACTTCAAGCAGCCGAGGGTGTGAAGAAGTCGAGAGGCAGGTGCTATCATTATAACCAGTTTGGGCATTAGAAAAAACAATATTCGATTTTTCTCAGTAAGCAAAACAAACCAGGAAATTTCTGTTCACTGGTGGTTGAAACATGTTTAGCGGTATTATCTACCGGAACCTGGTGTATAGATACAAAACTAGTAATTATGTCTGCAATTCTTTGCAAGGGTTTCAGAAAACTAAGTAGCTAAATGATGGGAAAGTATACCTGTATATATAGGCAACAATACAAGGGTGGCAGCAGTTGTAGTAGAATATGTCACTCTCAGCTTTAATAGAGATAGGATATTACTTCTAAATGATTGCCTATATATACCTTCGATTATAATAAATTTAATTTCGGTTTCTAGTTTAATAAAAGACAAATATTTTGTTCATTTTGTTGACTCCGTGGTTGTGAAGAAAAATAAATATTTTATTTGTTTTGGTACATAGGTGGATGATCTGTATGTCGTAACTTCTATATCTCATATACTGTAACTAACTGAATTGAATAACATATCTAATTTACCAAATAAGAGAAAGTTTTCTTATTTAATGAATGAAACATTTCTTTGGCACTTACGCTTAGATCATATTAATCGAAAAATGATAAACAGACTGGTAAAAGATGGACCTTTGAGTTCATTGAAAGTGGTGACACTTTAAGTTTGTGAATTTTGCTCAGAGGGTAAGATGACCAATAGACCCTTTTTGGCTAAAGGCTATAGAGCTAAAGAACTGTTGGAACTGGTTCACTCTGATGTGTGTGGTCCTATGACAATCTGGGCTAGAGGTGGCTTTGAATACTTCATCAGTTTTATTGATGACTACTTAAGATATGGATACATTTATCGGAAGCACCGTAAGTCTGAATGCTTTGAAAAATTCAAAGAATTCAAGGAAGAGGCGGAGAAGTGTCTAGGTAATAGTATCAAATTACTACCATCCGACCATGGTGGAGAATATCTCTTTGAAGAGTTTAGAGACTACCTGTTATCATAAGAGAATATATCACAGTTGACTGCATCGGGCACTTCCACAGTAGAATGGTGTAGCAGAAAGAAAGAATATGACTCTTATAGAGATGGTAAGGTCCATGACGAGTTATTCAGGTTACCTCGATTTGTTTTGGGAACTTGCATTAGAGGTAGCGGCTTACATTTTGGACATGGTACCTTCAAATTCAGTATCTTTTACTCTCATGGAATTGTGGACCAAGGGTAACCCTAGTCTGAAATACATTCAGATTTAGGAATGTCTAGCACATGTGCTGAAAAGGAACATGGGTAAGTTAGAACCGAGGATAAAAGTTTGTTTCTTTGTGGGGTATCCTACGGAAATGAAGGGTAGTCTATTTTATAATCTGAAGGATTAGAAATTAATTGTTAGCACCAAAGTTCGATTCTTAGAAGATGATTATATTATGGACTATAGGCTCAAAAGTAATATTATTCTAGAAGAAATGAGAGAAAATACTAGTAGAATAGAAGAGAAATCATAAGTCACTGATATCTCATTACCTCGTCGTACTGGGAGCATTATCAGAAGAGATGCAAATCATGAACAGGGTGCTGATGCACAGGGTTCAAATTCTACACAACGTGTTACTGCTAGTACACAGACACAGGTATTTTATTGTCATAGTGGAAGGATTGTTCATCAATCTAATCAGTATATGTTCTTGGGAGAGTCTTTTAACAAGATCTTGAAAGAACTGGATACCGAACCCTATAACTATAAAGATGCTCTTCAAGACAAAGATGCAGATGTGTGGTAAAAAGCTATGAATTTAGAGATATAATTTATGTATTTTAATCAGGTTTGGAAACTTGTAGAACCACCCAAATGGATAAAATCCATTGAATACAAGTGGATCTACAAGAGAAAAAGAGGAGCAGACATGAATGTTGAAATCTTCAAAGCTAGGCTTATTGCAAAAGGGCTCACTTAGAAAGAAGAGATCGATTATGAGAAAAATTTTTCGCTGGTAGCCATGCTTAAATCTATCCGAATTCTCTTATCTATTACTGCTCATTTCAATTAAAAAAATTTGAAAAATAGATGTTAAGAAAGCTTTCCTTAACGAAAGTCTTTCCAACAATTCGGCTCAAACCCTAGTATTAGCGACAGATAGATAATGAGAACTTAGGTCGCTAAATGAATAAGAAAAACCCAAAGTGACTTGGAAACCCTAATTTGAGCTGAAAACCCTAAATTTGACCAAATACTTAGAGGCAAAATCTTAATACTCAGATAAGTCTCGAAATAGCTTAAATTAAATAAATAACATAAAATATTAAATTAAAAATAAAAAATTCTCATAATTAAGGTAAAATGACCATTGGCTCCTAGTACATCAAAAGGTCCTAAAAATTTAAAATTTGACACATGGACACCCAAAATCAGATATTTATGTACAATTAATTAATAAAATATAAAATAACAACAAAAATAACCAAATTGCCCCCGCATGGCCGACCACCTAGGGATATGTGCCCGAAAAGGTACTTTTTTCCTTTTTAAGCTTAAAATGAGAAAAAATTTATTAATTAATTATTATTTTGACTTAATAATTTTTATACAAGTTATATATATAATAACATGATATTATAGTTCAAAAAAAGCAAACAAATAGTTATTTAAAATCTCTACCTAATAAATAAGTCAAAAAGTCAATTCTATTCAAACTACCTTAATTTAGCTTAAAAACCTACACTTATTTAATTGATTGCTATCAAAATTATAATAAAACATGAAAATACAAAATTAATTATAAATAAATTAATATAGTAGGTTTTAGTAGATTTAGACACCAAAAAGGTACATAAAATTAATATTTTGTGAATTTTTTTTCATAAAATGGTACCAAAATACAATTTAAAACCCAAATTAAATACCAAATCAGTTTTATCTGCCCAAAATCTGCTATGGCCGAAACCCCACTGCCCCAAATCTGATTTTTGTTAGTCCTTAATAAATTTCATCTCCCATGCAACCAATGATAATTTTAAAAAATTCAAAATTTACTTGCACACCATGATTAAGTCTCCATTACAATTTTTGTATAAAAGAAACATGCCAAACTATCACGCCCCAAACTCCGGGCCACGTGAAACACGCATAAACAACCAACCACAACACCAATCCAAGAATACACTCTCAAAATAAACCATACATGCATTGTATATAAACACCAAACGGCAACATTACACGGCTTCAACGCCCGAAAAACATATTATAGCATACATGTAACGAAAGAACAAAAGGGAAGACTACAGCTCTTTCACCTCTCCTGCACCTCCTGATCAACCTGCATGACTGGAACCTGAAGAAAATCAAAATTTCGCACCGTGAGCCAAAACTCAGCAAATTCTAAACAACACATGCAATATAAGCTAAACATGCTAGGAAAACGAGGTGCAGTTTTCGACTCTCTTTCAAGCCATTAAAACTGTTTGAAACAGTTTTAGATCATTACTCATCAGAGCCAGAAAACAATTTTCACATCCAATGGGAATGCGAGGGTTATTGGCCTAACTAGGTTTCAACCTGTTTTGATGATAACAAATCAAAGCTTCTAATTGTGCAAATTGAGTGTGTTCACAGGACTTCAATGACACAAGCACAATTGAAAAATCAAAATGGAAGCCATGAAGCATAAAAATCATATTCAAGCGGCTAAGATCCATGGAGCACGAGAAAAACAAAGAAGAAAATAAAAAGATCCATGCACTAGAACGTATGTAAGTTCACGTACCATTGGTTATATTTGTGAAAGCTCATAGGAGACCTTAAGCGGACCATAGGTTTGTTAAATATTTCATGACAAATCATTTTCAAAGTATAAAATGTGTTTTAAAATGTTTCAAAAGAAGTTCGGCAAAAAATATGCAAAAATTGTGTGAAGAAAATTGACATACCTTCAGTAGTTTGGCCATAACTTTTTGTACAAAATGAATTTTAATATGAGGTTTGAACCATTAGAAAGTCGACTTCCGGGGCTTCAATTTGAACAAAAAAATGACCCTATTTGGAGTCCGAAAAAAGGAGTTATGGTCGTTTGAAGTCGGGAATATTAAGCAGTCATGGGTCAGTCGACCGAGGATCAGATCCAGTTGATTGAAGTCAAGTTCAGTCGACCGAACTAGCTTCTTCAGTAGACCGAACAGGCTAATTTTTGAATTTTGCGCTTATCGGCTAGTTTGACATTTTCTTATTTGGCCCAACGGCTAGTACAAACTTTTGGCCTATAAAAAGAGACTTTGAGCTCTGGTTTTACATACTTCAAACCTTCAAATCAACTCTCTCATATATATTAATTTTGTTCTTCAAATTCTTCATTCTTAAGAATCATTTTTGAGAGAAAACCTTAGAATTCCTCCATTGATCTTCTCAGTTATATATCATTGGGAGTGAACATTAGAGTGCTTTATTTTTGTATTCACTTACTCGCCGAAGGAGCTTATACATTATATCATCTTACTTGGATTCCTTGTATTCTTGTTGTAATATGAGAAGGTGATTCTCAAGATAGGCCACTCCGCCTATTGAATGAGAGAGCGAACTCTTCCTATAAGGAGGGACTTAAGGAGGGGATATCCTTAAGAGAGGCTACTCCGCCTAGACTAAGGAGAGAGGCTCCTCCGCCTATTGAAGGAGAGATAGTAAGAAATCCTCATA
>JAOTRH010143312.1:0-13672 GCA_034768845.1 Heliamphora exappendiculata | reverse complement strand
ATTGGGTGTTTAAAAAAATAACAATTTAAAAACTTTTTCCAAAAAACCTTTTAAATTTACAAATAAATAAAGAAAGATAAGCAAATATTGAAGCAATGCAAATGTTAAAAGTTGAGGGATAGAGAAATAGATCCGGACACTAGAGATTTATAGTGGTTCAGCTTTATCCTAGCCCATGTCCACTCCTCAAGATCTTCCTTGAGTATTTTCACTATAAAGAATACTTCACGGGCGTACATATTCACAAGCCTAACAGCTTCAAGTGTTTGAATGTTTATGAGCTGAATGAGCTGAATGTTTACAAGCTCATGTTTTTCTTCTAATATCTCTTGAACTCTTTTTTGATGAGTTTCACTCACTCACTTAAAGGATGAAAAGTGACTCACCCTTGATTACAGTAAATGAAAAGTACTAATAAAGAACACGCACTCTCTTTACAGAAAAGATCTATAATAAATGAGAAGGTAAAGAGAGTTGAGAAACAAGAGCTGGAGATTTTACAATAAATGATAGCTTAAGAGTAATGAGATTTGATTTAAGCAACAGAACAGTAAATGTGAGTCTCCAATTGGATTAAATGCTGAAAAGTTAGTCCTTATATAGGCTCTTGTGGTTTCATGACCGTTGGAGATAGGTGGGAGCAATAAATGCCAAAAATTCAACCGTTGAGATCTGTCGCGATTTGAATTTTCGTCGCCGGTGTCGACACAAATGCCTTTGGTGTCGACACAAAGTGTTTAGGGCAGGGCTCTTCAAGTGGTTGGATTGACACGAATTTTCTAACGGGTCGACACAATTTCTGCATTCTACCTTCTAACATCCTGGCGTCGACACATTTGTATCTGGTATCGACTCGTTTGAAACTTCAGCATCCGGGGGACCATTTGTGTCGACTCATCTTTCTTTTGGTGTCGACACGAATTTCTGTAGGCTGCCTCGATTCTTTTGTGTCGACACATTTGAACTTTGGGGTCGACACCAAAATTCTACTGGCAGGCTCGGGACTTTGGTGTCGACACATTTTGTCTTGGGGTCGACACAAAAAATCTACTGGAGGTCTCGGTTGTTTTGTGTTACACAATTTTTATTTGTGTCGACCCAAAGTTCCAGATATCTAAAGTGAGGATCACTTTTGTGTCGACACAAAAGTGATTTGTGTCGACTCAAATTGAATCCTAAGAGCTTCGACTCTTTTGTATTGACACAAAACTTGTTTGTGTCGACACTAACGCTTTGATACATGAAGATCAACTTGTAAAATAGTTAGGGTATCAAACCATTTGATCAATGAGTGTTGACACACTTGATAAGTTTTAAGTATACTTTGCCTTGAAAGTGTTTAACTTAATTTTCAATTAAGATCAACACGAAATATTCTTATTCAAAAATGCTGAAGTGTTTGAACTTTTTTAAAATATAAGTCATTTCTTTTTTGCTAAGGTATCAACTTTAATTGTTTAAAATGTGTTAACACTTTTATTTTGAAAATATAAAATATTATTATTTTAAATCTATTTATTCTTAGAAAATGAATCATGAAAATCATCAAAATCAAAATAAAAAACCCTTGGACTAACAACATGAAACCCTAATTTTCCACCATGGAAAATGGGAGATTGAAGCTAGATTGTGAGCAACCAAGGATGGAAATTAAGGTTTGGAGCAAGGAGGTGAGAGATGGAGCATCAAGGAGCCAAGATCTCTCAAATCCAAACCCTAGGAGGGAGAAATTGAAGGAATTCCAAGCTTTTGAGTAAATCCAAGGTAAGATCTGGATTCTTTCATATGTGTGCGTTGATTTGAGTTGATATTTTAATTATATGAGTAAAATATAGTAAATTTCATGCATAGTTTGAAGGATTGATAGAGTTATGTGTGACTTGATCTAGATTCTCTTGAAAATTGGGGTTTTAGAGGAATTATAAACCATGATTCTAAGAAATTATTGCATAAAAAGGGTTTATGAAACTTGAATCCAATGTTTGTGGGATGGAAATTGAGGTTTGAGGTATATTTGATGAAGGTTTATGGGTATTGAAGCTGGAAACTCAAAACAGGGAAAAATTTGGGATTTTCTCGGGCACCAGCACACTCGAGTGGAGCCCTATCCGTTCGAGCATTCAATTGGCAGGGAGTTGGAAGCTCGAGCGCCTGACGTCCGCCCGAGCGGACTAGCTACGCAGGGCCAACTTGTTTTGATCATATCTCCCTTATACAGACTCCGAATGGGGTCGTTCTTGTACTCAAATCGAAGCTCCGGAAGTTCTCTTTCGAAAAAGACTACTCTCAAAAGAAAATTATTTTTGTAGAAAAAGTAATTATTAAAATAGTGAGAGTATGTCAAATTTTCTTAACTATTTTTCACACGATTTTGGCCAAATTCTTTGAAAAGTATATTTTCATCAATGTTGAACCTTTTCATCAAATTTCCTATCCCTTGGGCTATGAATATACCTACTTTACTACACCTGGGTTGGGCTGTAAGTATCGTACCGTATGATTGTGTTTGCAATAAATATGGGTTTTCGACATGTAACTATGGTTTTAAGAACAAGTATGGATATGGGTAATTTGTGGGCTATGTCGTGACATGGTTAACATTAAGATTTTGAGCTTTAGAAAAAAAAATACGAATTTTAACTTGTGTATACATGTATATGCATATGATGGGTGCATTCTATTTTCTTCACATTTCATGATTTCAAAGGAATTCAATTTTGTGTTAATTGGTGCATTATAAGATCAATGAAAGAAATATGATTTATGAAAGGTTGTGTCTTGGGACATATGGTGCATTTGATTTGAAAAGAGACATTGAATACTAAAACCAAATGTGACTTGACAATAAAATGGGAAAGTTGAAATTGAAATTGAAATGATAATATGTGAAAATGATTGGGAGAGGAACCGGTTGTGGGTTGGACTCCCGAATTTTGTGAAAAATGAATAAATAATGAACCGTATCGATTGATATGAATTAAGTTGGCCTGGCAGGTCCGTAGTAAAAGACCAAAAACTTATGCAAGATGGGGGCCACATGCCCACGGGTTAGCCCTCGAAATGTAGTGTTGTATCGTGATGAGTTATAGAGCTATCTATTACTCAATGGCTTCGCGTAGTCTATTGGGAATTAATAGGGAGGGGTTTCTATTTGCTGTACCCGATACCAGTTCATTAATTGTGATACGATTTTGTGACAAATCGGGTAACGAAAATGTGGCACGTTTTTTTGTGAAAAATTGAATAATTGAATGACGATATGGATAAAATGAAAGGATAAATGGGAAGAAATCGGTGTGCGTGGGTGTGTGCGTGCGAAAGAATAATAAATTGGTGAAAATTTTCATTTTTCTTCGGTTGCACCCATCACGCCACAAATTATGCATCACCTATGAGTTAATCTATATCTTACGACCTTCGGCTCATGTCTGTTTACCAAACCATTTCAGGTTTTGAAGACCAGGGACGATAACAGGGCAAGAGATGCTTTGGTAAAGACTAGAAGGAAGATTTTTTGTTTGTTTATATTTTTGCATTATGATTGTATACAAATCAGAATGAAAGATTGTAATTAAAGATATTATGATTGTAAGTGAACTTTTGAGATTTCAAGCCTTTGTTGCAAATTTGATATGCGCGAGAATATAGTTGTTTAAAGAAATTTTTTGGTGTAATCGGGACTCAAATTCTATGGTGAATGAAGGTCGTAGATGATGATCCTTAGGAGGAACGGTTTAGGGTTGGTTCATGGGTCCTTGGGGTTCGGGGCGCACACCAACTCTAGTGCAAAACGGGATAAAATAGTAAATCTGGCCTCGTACTGCACAATACTCATCGCTCCCTGAGTGAGAGCATTGAACCCCTCTCTGTACAAGTTCCTTGAAGTAGCCAGAAAGTATTTCTCCAGAAAAACCCCCATAAAAGCTGCTCATGTGTCCTCCACAGTATTTCTGGCATATTTTCACCACTCGTGGGCGTCACCTCTCAGCTGAAAAGCGGCAAAAGAAACATGCAAATCTTTCTCAACTATCTGCAGTGCATCAAGGATGTGAGTCACAAGTTCCAACCACTCTGTAGCTACCGTAGAATCAGGATCCCCAGCAAAGGTAGGAGGGTCAAGATCCTTGAACTCTCGCATCACCGTTGTTGCCCCCGACTCGGGTTCTCTCTCTCTCCCCTTAGCAGTCTAGCTAGCTGACGGATGGAATCTACCATCCCATGCAGTAACTCTATCGCGTCCATCGGTCCTTGGGGAGCATTTGCATCCCCAGCATCAGGAATTAGCATATTCCCTTGGCCTAAACCACGGCTACGGCCTCGACCTCGACCACGGCGTCGTCCTCTCCATGCAGACATCACGTCTACATGAAAAGAACACAAAACATAAGATACAACATGTCGCTCTAACGTAAACATTAACCACATACTCATGCTAGCACTTAGCCACATATATTCATGACAAACGAACCCCACACCGAGGAGAATCGATAAGAGTGGCGCGTCAATTTGGATAACCTACTTAGATTCCTTGCTAGAGAACACGTCGGCCAAACGCATTTCTAACTCGGTTTTCAAGTTTGTTAACCCAAACGCCTGAAGGTAAGACTAATCAATCATAAGGTTCCACCCTTATGCTCATATATACACCAAATTCTCATGCTCAACAAACTATCATGCTTATGTTATCAAAACATCTAGACACATGCAAGTAAGCGCACGCAATAAACCTCACAAGGCAATACACCTTCTTCTTGCAGCTCTTAGATATTCGAACCCAGAGCTCTGATACCAAGTTGTCACGCCTTAAGCTCTGGATCATGCGAAACACCCACAAACAACCACACTAAAGCTGAAACACAATACCCAACCCGATGTTTCACTCTCAAAATAAAGTACTGTCACACCCCAAACCCCAGGGTTATGTGAAAGCCCACCAGAACACCATGTATGAAAATAAGATTTGCAGTTAAAAAACCATCAATTCAAAGAGTACCCAAAGTTCTTCTCTCATAAATAATAAATATACAGTTTCGTACATGAATAAGTATATCGTCTCAGGCGTATAAAAACTCACTTTCAAAAACAGGCATCACATGTAAAATTACATGTCACAAAATTAGGAAAAACTACAACAAGTCTTCCGCCATCATTAGCATCTAGGTCAACTCCTCATGTTCACCTGAAAATAATTTTACAACAAAATCTCACACCGTAAGCCGAAGCTCAATAGGAACAGACTATAAACCTGTAAAGCAGGTTATGCAATCATAAGCATAAAGACTCAACCACAGGAGCCAAAAAGGTTTTTCTCCTCAAAACCACAAGTTTTCCATCCTTAAAACTATGCATATCATCAATGCAGTTATCATGCCATAGGTAAGGAATAGCAGTAATAATACAGTATTTTCCACTCGGACCACACAGCTGAGGAAAACAACATAAAATGAAATCCTATGTACCGACTCTACCACACACAGGGACAAAGGTAACAACTATAGGCTCCTATCCATTATCCTAGTCCTGAATCACTTAAGGCCTGCTAGGTAATGACAAATTCTATACAGAGTCACAATAACGACACCATTCACGGAGGCAACCGACGCCATTTACGGAGACAACCGACTCTTTACGGAATTTTGTGACCGATGGAAGAAGCATCCAATACCACATTTATGGGGATTAACTCGAGGGACCGTAGCGAACCCACTCTGCGCACGTTCTTGGACTTCCACCAAGGAGCAATAGAAGCCCAACTCATTATACCCACTGTCATAGTACATATATGGAAATCATTTAAAAACCAGTCGGAGCTCAACTACGAAAAACCCGTAAAACAATTATACATCAACATGTATAAGAAGAGATCTAATCCATCCACCATAGAGATCTACTAGCACGTAAAATCATACTTTCATAAAAAGGTTTCAAAAGCTGAGACTCAACCTCAAATGTTAGCTCCAAATCTCCAAGAAACACGTTTTTCCACAATTTTCACAAAACTCCGTTTTCAAAATCACAATTTTGAAAACTACGGATATCAACACATCCGAATCTTGAAATAAACCAAGAAGGCGTAAAAACATGCTTTATACCCAAAAAATCAAGGTTTAATATGAAAATAAAATTTAATGCATTTTTTACCAGGTGAAAACACTTATAATTACACGTAACACCCTTTAACAATAGTAGGGTCTAGAATCCTACCTCGAAAAGTCGAAATTCAAAGCCTCAAAAATTGAATTTCGTCGGAACAAGAATCTGTTCGGATGGATGCGAAGCTTACGTCTCGTATAGCAAGGATCCGTTAACAAATTAACAAAAAACCAAGCCTTAGGCCCTCAAATCTAGAGAGAAGGCAGAGAAAACGCAAAACTTAGCTTAGAAGTTATGTTTTTAAAATATCTCCCACGCTAAGATATTTATAGAATGGAAAATATCTCGGTCCAGTCGACTAAATAGCATTGTCCAGTAGATCGAACGAGCTCACTGTCGACTTAGTTGATTGGATCCTCTACTCCAGTTGACTAGATTGCTAGGCAGACTATTTTTCAGCGTAAAATAGATTTTTCAGCTTAAACACCAGCCAAACAAGCCTTACCCAAACCTGAGAAAGCGTAAAACACATTTACTCATGCTGTTTTACAACCTTGAAACATAAATCATTCATCGAGGCTATTCAAATAACGAGAGAAACATGTCAAACATTTATATTTATCAAAAAAAGGAAAGAACCGGGTATCACAACTCTCCCCCCTTATGAAATTTCACCCCTGAAATTCACTACAAGGTCACGAGGTGAATAACTCTGGGTATCTAGCACGCATCCCTGACTTATGCTCCACGTCGCTTCTTCAACACCGTGATGAAGCCATAGAACCTTGATATAAGTAATTGTTCTTCCTCTCAACACTTGCTCCTTCGTGTCTAGAATCTTTACTAGACGCTCCTCATAAGTGACTTCCTCATCAACCCGCAGCTCGGTCCAATCTAGCACATGTGGAGGATCAGGCTCATACCTCTGAAGCATGAAAACATAGAATACGTTGTGTACAGATGCTAACTGAGGTGGCAAGGCCAGACGGTATGCTACCACGCCAATCTGTTCCAAGATCTCAAAAGGTTTAATAAAGCGTGGTGATAGCCTCCCGTTGCGACCAAACCTCATCAAGCCTCTACGTGGCGAGACTTTCAGAAACACTTGATCCCCTACTGCAAATTCCAAAGGTCTTCTCCTTTGATCTGCATAACTCTTCTGGAGGCTCTGAGCTATCACAAGGCGTTAGCGAATCACGACAATCTTCTCTGTCGTCTCCCGTACTAAGTCGGGTCCCAAGACTGTGGTCTCCCCCACATCTGTCCAACACACTAGCGACCTACACGGCCTACCATACAAAGCCTCATATGGTGCCATCCCAATACTGGACTGATAACTGTTGTTGTATGCAAACTCTGCCAATGGTAGGTGATTCTCCCACGAACCCCTAAAATTAAGGACACAAGCCCTCAACATATCCTCCTAAATCTGTATGGTTATCTCACACTGTCCATCCGTCTAAGGGTGAAAAGCAGTACTGAACATCAAGTTCGTCCCCAAAGCCTCCTGAAGACTCTGCCAAAAGCGCGATGTGAAGCGCAGGTCTCGATCAGAAATAATAGACACCAGCATACCGTGTAATCGGACTATCTCTCTGACATACAACCTACTCAATCTATCCACCGAATCCTTCACGTGGATGGGGAGAAAGTGTGCTGACTTTGTCAACCTATAAACCACAACCCACACGGCGTCGTATCCCCTAGGTGATCGAGGAAGTCCCGACACAAAGTCCATCGTGACGTTCTCCCACTTCCACTCAGATATAGGCAATGGCTGTAACAATCCTGCCGGCCTCTGGTGTTCTTCCTTTACCTTCTGAAAAGTAAGACACCGAGAAACAAACTGGATCACATCCCTCTTCATTTATGTCCACCAGAACTAACGACGTAGATCGCGATACATCTTTGTGCCTTCAGGATGCACTACAAGATGAGAATGATGGCACTCACATAGTATATCAGCACGACATGTCTCTGGTACAAACAACCTCTCAGCCAATCTCAAACCCTGATCTGAACTCACAACCCATCCTGTTGTATCCTCTCCACTAGCAACACGATCCCATATCATCTGAGTTTCCTGATCCCTCTGTTGGACCTCTAACACACGTGTAATCAACGCAGGTTGTGAAACTATCGAGAATAAGATGGCACCCCTCGCTGTCTCCCCAAGACACAGATCAAACTCCCCAACCTCTCCAAGTATGTGCCACTCGCATATAGCCACAGAAGCTAACGACCCATAAGATCTCCTACTAAGCGCATCAGCCACTACATTGGCCTTCCCTGGATGATACTGCAAATCAAAATCATAATCTTCCAACAACTTCATCCATCGTCGTTGGCGCAAGTTCAGGTCCTTCTGTGAAAACAAGTATTTTAAGCTCTTGTAATCGGAGAAAACCTCGAATTGCTCACCATAATGATAGTGATGCCATGTCTTCAAGGCAATGACCACAACTGCCAACTCTAGATCGTGTGTCGGGTAATTCTTCTCATGCGTCTTCAACTGCCGAGAACTATAGGCTACAGCCTTACCTCCCTGCATCAGAACACAGCCTAGACCGTCACGTGATGCGTCACAGTATACTATATACCCCAAGCCTCGCTCTGGGATAATCAACACTAGCGCGCTAGTCAACCTCGTCTTTAGCTCCTCGAATGCCAACTCGTAAGACTCACTCGAAACATACACAACTCCCTTCTACGTCAGACGCGTCATCGGCGCGGTAAGTTTTGCAAAATCCTTCACGAACCGCCGATAGTAACTTGTTAAACCCATAAAACTACGTATCTCAAAGACGTTCTTCGGTCGCTCCTAACCCACATAGCATCAGTCTTCGATGATTCCACTGCTACTCCGTCTATTGACACTACGTGTCCAAAAAACCTCACCTCAGACATCCAAAACTCACACTTCTCGAATTTCGCATAGAAGCGATGCTCTCTTAGAGTCTGTAGGACAATATGCAGGTGATCCTCGTGCGCCTCCCTAGCAGTGAGTAGATAAGAATATCATCAATAAACACCACCACAAAACTGTCCAGATAAGGATGGAAGATCCGGTTCTTCAAACTCATGAACATGGCGGGAGCGTTCGTTAGACCGAACGGCATGACCAGAAAGTCATAGTAACCATAACGAGTCCAAAAGGTGGTCTTCGCTATGTCCTCGTCCCTAATCCTCAACTACTGGTATCCTGATCTCAAGTCAATCTTTGAGAAGCAACTTGATTCCTTCAACTGATCAAACAGATCATCTATCCTTAGCATAGGGTACTTATTTTTCACAGCTACTTGATTCAGCTTTCGGTAGTCGATACACAATCGCAAGGATCCATCATTTTTCTTAGCAAAAAGAGCAGAAGCTCTCCACGGTGAAGTACTCGGGCGTACAAACCCCCTATCAAGTAGTTCCTAAAGTTGTACCTTGAGTTCTTGCAACTTCGCTGGTGCAAAGCAATAAGACGGCATAGATATGGGAGCAGCTCCTGGAATTAAATCAATAGAGAACTCTACCTCGCGGCTTGGCAGCAACTCGAACAGATCGTTAGGAAAGACATCTGGATAGTCGCAAACCACCGGAGGTAACTGTCCTCGAACCACCCTAACCACCTCATCCAACATGAGAGCCAAAAAGAGAAAACCCAGGTTGCCCTGATTCTGCACAGCACCAGGCATAGACATTAAACCTTCATTCCTGTCGCCCACAAATCAAAAATAATCACCCGTCGGTGTACAAATCGTCACCCTCCGTCAATCGCAATCGATAAAGGCACGATAGGTGGTCAGCCAATCCATCCCTAGGATGACATCAAACGTGGTCATGTCTAGAATGACAAAGTCAAACTCTAAACAACGACCGGCGACCTCCAACTTGTAGGCTCTATAGACACGACTCAACATCACACTCCCACTGGCTGGGGTCTCCACGCTCAAAGCACTACCCAACAAGTTTATTTTCAATCCCAATGCAGATGCAAAAGCAGGAGAAATAAATGAATGCGATGCTTCCGTGTCGATAAGAACACTGGCTCATGATCTATAGATTAGGAGAGTACCTTTGATCATGGATGTGGTAGTAGCAGCATCGGGCACTACCGGTGCTCTGGATGAACTGGGATCTACAAGAACATATGCTCTGGCCTGTCCACTATGGCCTTAAACTATCGACTGTTTGCCCGATTGTTCTAAGGCACCCCCTTTTCCAAATGTAGCTGGCTGGCGTCCCTAGGTGGATGGGGTAACAGGTGCTCTAACTGTACTCCGCATACTCCCTCCTTTGGGGCAGTTCCTACGGATGTGCCCAGACTGGTCGCACTCAAAACATGTCACTGGCTCTCTCCTCTGCGCCTGCGATCGTGACTGTGCCTGAACATGCGCTGGACTCCGATATTCTGCCGCACTATACCCTGGCCGTTTGCATCTATAACAAACAAGCTCTCTCTGCTCTGACCTTCCTGTTGAGACTATGGGAGGCAAGGATGCAAAAGACTAGATGGTACGACCCCACTAGATAAGAACGCAGACCAGATGTCCATTGACGCTTATCATTGCGTCCCCAGGACTATGCACGTCCCTCGTCCTGCTTACTTCTACTATCCCTATCCCTATGCGTCTCGTTCAGAGTATCTTCCAGCTTTATAGCGGTCTCCACTAACTCTGTAAAAACTTGCATCCTGAATGTCGCCACTCTATCTCGGATAGCAGGCCTCAAACCCCTTTTGAACCTCTTCGCACGGAACTCATCAATGGCCACAATCTCCTGTGTAAATCGGGATAGACTAGTAAATTCGGCGTTATACTCGACTACTGTCATCGTTCCCTGAGTTAGAAAAAGGAAGTCCTCTCTGTAACGATCCCTTAAAGTTGCCGAAAAGTATTTCTCCAGAAATACCTTTGTGAATGCCTCCCAAGTGCCTCTAACTGTAGTTCTGGCAAACTTCCACCACATGTGAGCACTCCCCCTCAGTTGGAAGGTAGCAAAAGTAACCCTCAGATCATCCTCCTCTATCTGAAGTGTATCCAAGATCCTGGTAACCAGCTCCAGCCATTCAATGGCTACCATGGGATTGGAATTCCTAGAAAAGGTATGAGGGTCCAAACGTCAGAACTCGTGCATTGCGACTGTCGCCTTCGATTCAGGTACGCTCTCTCTTCCTCTAGAGGCCTCAGCCAACTGCCAGATGGAGCCTACCATCTCACGCAACAGATCTACTCCATCAACGGGTCCTTGGAGTGCATTAGCATCCCTAATATCTGGAACTAGAACATCCCTTTGGCCAGAACCATGGCCATGGCCTCGACCCCGGTCTCGTTCTCCCCGCGTGGACATAACTCTATATGAAAGCAACATAACAGAATATGCGCCCATACAACATGTTATTGCTAACGTAAAAGACATAACACACATAAGCATAGCCACTTAAGATTATGACAACACATCTCACATACCGAAGAGAACTAACACCGAAGAGAACTAACAAGAATGACGCGCCACTTTGGATAACCTATTTAGATTCCTTGCTATAAATCACGTCCGCAAAACGCATATCTAACTTGGCTCCCACGTTTGTTAATCCAAACGCCCGAAGGCAAGACTAATCAATCCTAAGGTCCACCTTCCATACCCACGTATACACAACCATTCTGTTAAATAGGCTATCATGCTTATGTTAGAAAATGCTTAAACACATGCAATCATGCACACGCACATCCTCACAAGGTAATGCACTCTCTTTCCAATGGCTCTTAGATATTCGAACCCAGAGCTCTGATACCAAGTTGTCACGTCTCAAACCCCAGGGTCACGTGAAAGCCCACCAGAACACCGTTTATAAAAATAAGATTTGCAGTTAGAAAACCATCAATTCAAAGAGTACCCAAAGTTCATCTCTCATACACAATAAACATACAGTTCCATACATGAATAAGTATATCGCCTCAAGGCGTACAAAAACTCGCCTTTAGAAACAGGTATCACATGTAAAACTACATGTCTCAAAAATAGAAAAAACTACAACAAGTCTTCCGCCATCACTGACATCTAGGTTAACTCCTTATGTTCACCTGAAAGTGGTTTTACAACAAAATTCCACACCGTGAGCCGAAGCTCAATAGGAACAGATTATAAAGCTATAAAGCAGGTTATGCAATCATAAGCATAAAAACTCAACCACATGAGCCAAAAAGGTTTTTCTCCCAAAAATCACAAGTTTTTCATCCTTAAAACTATGCATATCATCAATGTAGTTATCATGCCACAGTTAAGAGAGAGCAGTAATAATACAGTATTTTTCACTCGGACCATACAACCGAGAAAAATAATATAAAATAAAATTCAATGTACCGACTCTACCACACACAGGGACAAAGGTAACAACTATAGACTCCTGTCTATTACCCTAGTCCTGAACCACTTAAGGCCTGTTAGGTAATGACAAGTTCTATACGGAGTCACAACAATGACGCCATTCACGGAGGCAACCGACACCATTTATGGAGGCAACCGACTCGTTACAGATTTTCGCGATCGATGGAAGAAGCATCCAATACCACGTTTACGTGGATTAACCCGAGGGACCACAGCGAACCCACTCTGCGCACGTTTTTGGACTTCCATCAAGGAGCAATAGAAGCTCAACTCATAATACCCACTATCACAGTACATCTATGGAAATAATTTAAAAACCAGCCGTAGCTCAACTACGAAAAACCCGTAAAATAGTTATACATCAACATGTATAAGAAGAGATCCAATCCATCAACCATGGAGATCTACTAGCATGTAAAATCATACTTCCATCAAAACATTTCAAAAGTCGAGACTCAACCCCAAGGGTTAGCTCCAAACCTCAAAGAAACACATTTTTCCATAATTTTTACAAAACTCTATTTTCAAAATCACCTTTTTAAAAACTATGGATATCAACACATCCGAATCATGAAATAAACCAAGAAGACGTAAAAACATGCTTTTCACCCAAAAAACCAAGGTTTAACACAAAAATAACATTTAATGCATTTTTTACCCGGTGAAAACACATATAGTTACACGTAACACTCTTTAACAACAGTAGGGCCTAGAATCTACCTCGAAAAGTTGAAACTCGAAGTCTCAAAAATTGAACTTCGTCAGAATGAGAATTCGTCTAGATGGATGCATAGCTTACGTCCCGTATAGCAAGGATCCGTAAACAAATTAACAAAAAACCAAGCGCAGGGCCCCGAAATCTAGAGAGAAGGCAGAGAAAATGCGAAACTTAGCTTAGAAGTTATGTTTTAAAAATATCTCCCATGCCAAGATATTTATAGAATGGAAAAATATCTCGGTCTATTCGACTGAACAGCCTCGTCGAGTCGACCGAATGAGCTCACTATCGACCCAGTCAACTGGACGGCTGGGCAGTCTATTTTTCAGCGTAAAACAGATTTTTCAGCTTAAACACCAACTAAACAAGCCTTACCCAAACCCGAGAAAGCGTAAAACACATTTACTCATGCTGTTCTACAGCTTTGAAACATAAATCATTCATCGAGGCTATTCAAATAATGAGAGAAACACGTCAAACATTTAT
>JAOTRH010143301.1:0-13673 GCA_034768845.1 Heliamphora exappendiculata | reverse complement strand
TAGTCAGTATAGAATTGATCATCCCATTGATTCCGCTCAATACACTCCAAGTGTACTAACACATCGAGCTCGAACATCGAATTCCAAAAACCCAAATTTGACCCGTTCGACCTAAGCTAAGACCAACTACTATAACAATGTGCTACAATCGTACCAATGGAATGTCTGGGTACATTGTGATTGTGAGCCTACCTGTATAATTTGTCAGAACCTATGACCCGATCTTTTGTGCAGCATACACCGAGTCAAATACTGAACAGAATATACGGACTATGCATTCATTCATCACAAATATAAATATGAAACCACGAACGCGAAAACATCTCAAATGTTTCTCATTAATATGCCAAGGATCAAGAATAAAAAAAATCTAAAAAGCATAGCTTTTCAGTAGACATTCCTAACATCGCCTACTAGCAATATGATCCCGTAGCATCTGAGCTTCTTGATATATCTGTTGAGCCTCGAGAACACAAGAAATCAACATGGGTCGTGAAACCACTACAAATATGGTCACACCCTCCTCTATTTCCCTGAGACACAAATCAAACTCACCAACCTCCTCAAGTATGTCTCACTCTCGCATGGTAATAGAAGCTAACGAACCATGAGATCTCCTACTAAGAGCATTAGTCACGATATTAGCCTTCCCAGGGTGATACTAGAGATCAAAGTCGTAGTTTTCCATAATCTTCGTCTACCTTTACTGACGTAGATTCAGGTCATTCTAGAAAAATAAGTATTTTAAACTCTTGTGATCAGAGAAAATCTCAAAATGATCACTGTAAAGATAGTACCGCTATACCTTTAAGGCAAAAACCACGTCTGCTAACTCCAAGTCATGTGTTGAATAGTTCTATTCACGAGTCTTCAACTATCGAGATCCACAAGCCACAACCTTATCCTCCTACATCAAGACACATCCCAAGCCATTGTGCGACGCATCATAATAAACTGTGTAACCCAAATCCCATTCCAGAATAACCAATATTGGTGCACTGGTCAATTTCTTTTTCAGCTCCTGGAATGCCAACTCACAAGACTCACTCAAAACAATCTTGACTCCCTTCCGTGTAAGGAGAGTCATCGGTGTGACAAGTTGAGAAAAATTGTTCACGAATCGTCGGTAGTAGCTTTCCAAAACCTAGAAAGCTGCGAATCTCAAACACATTTTTCAATCGTTCCCAACTCATCACTATATCAATCTTTGAAAAGTTTATAGATACTCCATATCCCGACACCACATGTCCACGAAACTTTACCTCAGGCATCCAAAACTCACACTTCTCAAATTTTACATACAATTGGTGCTCCCTTAGAAGCTGCAGAGCAATACAAAAATGTTCTTCGTGCATCTCCCTCGGTGGTGAGTAGATAAGAATGTCGCAAGTGCATTCGTAAAATCGAATGGCATGACTAAAAACTCGTAGTGACTGTAACATGCTCGGAAGGCCGTCTTCGCTATATCTTCTTGCTTGATCCTCAACTGGTGATGCCCCAACCTCAAGTCAATCTTCCAAAAACATCATGAAGCTTTCAATTGATCAAACAAATCATCAATCCTCGGCATAGGACACTTTTTGTTCACCATTACCTGATTTAACTTTCGATAATCAATGCACAATCTCAAGGGCCCATCCTTCTTTTAGCAAACAAAGCCAAAGCTCCCCGCGGTGATGTACTTGGGTGTACAAACCCCTTGTCTAGCAACTCTTAAAACTGTATCTTAAGCTCATGCAACTCTACTGGTGCAAAATAGTAAGATGACATTGAAATAGGAGCTGCTCCTAGAATTAGGTCGATAGAAAACTCTACCTTACGAGATGTTGGCAACTCAAATAGATCCTCAGGAAATTCATCTTCGTAGTCACAAACTACAGGGAAAAACTCTCCTCAAACCCCAATTGCCTCATCCAACATGAGAGGAGAGAAGAGAAAACTATGGTTTCCTCGATTCTGCATAACGCCAGGCATGGGCACTGAACCATCGTCCCGATCACCCATGAAATAAAAACAATCACCCTCAGGTGTATAAATCAATACCCTCCATCGATCACAATTAATATAGGCATGATAGGTGGTCAACCAATCCATCCCTAGGATGATATCTAACGTGATCATGTCGAGAGTGATGAAATCAAACTTTAAATAGCAGTCGACGACCTTCAACTCATAGAATCTACAAACTCATCCCAACACCCCATTACCACCGACTGGGATCTCTACACTTAGTGTCCTACCCAGCGTATTTATCTCCAACCCCAAATAAGATGCAAAATTAGATGAGATAAAAGAATGTGATGCTCTTGTGTCGATAAAAACACTAGCTCATAAATAGTATACTTAAAGAGTACCTCTGATAACTGAAGTAGTCACTGTGGCATCAGGCACAATCGGTGCCTTAGAGGAGATTGGGATCTGCGAGGGCGTACACTCAGCTCTACGGTCCCCTAGTCTGTCCACCATAACCCTGTGCGACGTGCTATCGCACTGACTGGACTGAAGAACCCCCTTATGTAACCCTAAAAGTCTGAGTTACTAGCTACTGCTACAGGCAAGTCTGTTATCCTTGAACTGGCTGAATATATGGTGCACCTGTGGTGCTTTGTACACTCCTTTCCTAAGGGCAGCTCCTATGAAAGTGCTTAGTGGCTCTCTTCCCTAGGACTGAACATCTATTGAACTCTAAAACTGTCCGTTCTCTAGACAATCCATCGCACGATGCTTTGGCTACCTACACCGAAAACATATGAGCTCTCTCGACTCCGATCTTCCTGATGAAGTCACCGAGGGTGTTGGCATAGAAAACTGCTACTGTGACCCAGAAGGATGAGGACCAGGGCCAAAGGACCCATGCCTCTTATTGGAGCACCCACCTAATTGTGCCTTTGTTCCACCCTATAGTGCCCTAACCTCCTTGGGTCTACGAGTCTCACTCAATGTGTTCTCAATGGTAACCACTGATTCCACTAGCTTTGTGAAGACACATAGTCTCAATCCTGCCACTCGTTCCTTGATCGCGGGCCTTAAACCCCTTTCAAACCTCTTCGTGCATAGCTCGTCAGTAGATATACAGTCTTGAGCAAAGAGTGATAAGCTGGTAAACCTCGCCTCATACTGTACAACACTCAACTCTCCCTGTGTGGAGACCCAGTTTGTTTTATTTATTATGGATTAATTCAAATAACGTAATTAAAATTAATGGAAATTGTTTTTAATGATTGGCATTGTATTTATTTATGGTTGATATGTGAGAAAAACCCAGCATATAAAGTTTCAATTAATTCCATGATGTCAGAAAATTATGATAGCATGATTTGAATTAAATTTAAACTAAATCTAATGATTTAATGTAGGTGGGTCTATAAATGAAAATTATAAAATATATATAAATATAGCAAAAGAGGCCAAATAGCCCCCTTTCTTTTCTCTCACACTGCCACATCACCCCCTTTTCCTATCATTCTTTTATTGATTCTTGCTATTAGGAGACCATTCTAGAAAGTTAGAGAAGTGAGCAAAAAAAAAAAAAAAGAAAACACCACCCACGTCTTCTTTTATTTATTTACATTCGGAGATGAAAATGAAACCCCTTATAGGTTGTTTAAACCCTATAATTTGTTGACTCGTGAATGGGTGATTGACTGTGTAAGTTAACCTCAAGATTTAGTTTTTGAATTCTTGAGATAGCATTAAAGAATCCAAATTCATGGTGTTGTGTGAATTATTGAATCTAGAAGATTGGGTACAAATCCAAGTTAAGTAGTAAATACATGGATTAATGGAGATGGGTAAAACAAAGAAGTTGCTTAGGCTACCTACTAAAAAGTTGCGGATCTAGAATTGGATTTACAATTAAATCCTTAGGTTGGGCAAACTTTGATATAAGACCCTAAAATTGGTGTGACCGCATTTCTTGGCCTTAAGACAATTAAGTTAATCGGTTTATTTGGGTTTATGGTAGGTTAATGATATGATGAAATGAGATGCGTACTAAGTTGTTTAGGTTTTGTAATTTGACAGTTTGAGTATATGACATCGTGAAATAAGAACCCTATATTGGAAGTGAATGGCATATAACTTTTAATTTGTGATTTGAAGGTTACAATTACAGTTTAATTGTGAAACGTGAATGCTTATTCAAAAACTAGTTAACTCATGGTTTTATTGGTTTAAAATCATAGAGTTTGAGATCTATAACGAAATAGGGGTAATTAAGGGGCAATTAAAGACTTGACTTTTGATGTTATGATAAATTGGTGGCTCAATCTATTAAACCCAAATTTTGTTGGAAGCTTGAGTTTGAATTCATGGATTGATAGGTGATTTTGTAACAAAGTGTTAATGTTAGTAAGATAGAACCTTTGTGTAATTGCTGGAAACTCTTAACTTGTTGATTTATGAGTCGGGATTGAAATTGATAAACAAATTGATGATATTTTGGATATCAACTTAAATCTTGTTGATATGATGTTTGTGAGTTGAATTTATCATTTAATAAAAAATCTTGGGAAGAACTATGAAAACCCTAGCTAGATACATTCTTTATAGATTTGTTTGCATGTAAACATGATGAATGATTTGAATATGAGATATTTAATGAGTTAGTTGAGCCTTATAAAGGTTTGAAAGTTAAATTTATGGTTTAAATTGTAAGATTAAAAAAAATATTTACCTAAACTCTAGCTTAGATTATGTGAGACCCTGACCAGTTTTCTTTTTCGGTGTTTTTGGCGCGTAGTTTATCATTTTTATTATTGCATGTTTATATGCGTTTTATGCATGTTCGGGCTTAGAAATGCATGTTGGGTTGGATTCCAAGGCCATTGGGCGTTGTGGTGCGAAATTCAAAAAAATAAAAGATATTTTCGTGAGCCTTATAAATATCGAGCCCTTCGATATTTTCATTTGATATTTTCGTTTCTCTCTCAAACAAACCAAAACCTCTTCCTTCTCTCTAGTTTTCAGGGGGCCCGGGGATTGGTTTTTGGCGATCATGTAGCAGATTCTTACTATCTACACCGAGGGCTATGCGTTCATCGGGACGAAATCTCATTTTAACGAGGTTTATTTTATGAGGCATCGATTTTTTGACTCAATGAGGTAAAATCCTAGACTCTCATGTCTTAAAAAGGTGCTACGTCGAATCGTTTGTGTTTTTACCGTTTTAAAATGCATGAAAAAATCGTTTTACTTTTCAAAAAGTCGAGTTTTGTCCCTAAATCATTTTTGGTTGGACAAAAAAGGGTTTTGAGGTGTTCTTTTTGGTGCTTCGTAGTAGTTTTGGGTTTGTGTGTGTCCATGGGTATAAAAAGGGAGTTTGGTTGGTTCGATTTTAGGGTGGAAAGGTTGTTCCTGTAGCTAAGGTTTGTTTCTGTCGTGGTCCAATCGACTGGACTAGGTGGCTCAATCGATTGGGTCGATAGTGTGATGATCCAGTCGACTGACTTGGGTTTAGATTTTTTAATCTTTTTCCCATAGCTTTTCAGTCGACTGAATTATGGGGTTCCGTCGACTGATGTCTTGTTGGGGTTATTTTATTGTTTTGGTGGGTCGTGTGGTGGCCTTGGGGTTTTGTTTATGTTTTGTGGTTGTCCTCAGGGGTAACATGGCATTGTTAATCGTGGTGTTCATGCATAGTTGGGTGCGGGACGTGTTTAGGTCCAAAGTTCTTTTTTAAAAATGGGAGCTTTGGGAAAAGACGGTGTTTTGTGAAATCGTCTATCAAAATCGTGTGGTGGGAGATTTTGTCACACCCCAAACATCCGGGTCACGCGAAAGCCCATCAAAACACCTATTTAAGAAAATAGATTTCACAATTGATAATTAAAATGTACAATATTTGGATAAAAGATTCTCATAGTTCAACTCTCATAAAACTATAAATCATGCAATCTCATACATGAATAATAGTTTCACCTCAAGGTGTATAAAACTAGCCTCAACAGGCATCACATGTGTAAGTACGTGTCTCAAAAAGAAAAACTATAGCAAGTCTTCCATCACCTCTGCAACTAGGTCATCTCATCATGCTCGCCGAAAAAAGGTTTTACAGCAAAATCCCACACCGTGTGTCAAAGCCCAATAGGAACATAGACAGTAAAACTGTAAAGCAGGCTATGTAATTATACACACACGGGATCAACCACATGAGCTAAAAAGGTTTTTCTTCCAAAACTAAAAGTTTTATGTTAGACTAACACGAGTCTCAAAAGGTTTTATCTCATAAAAATTCACGTTTTTCATCCTTCAAACTATGCATATCATCTTGATAGATATCATGCCACAGTTAAGAAAAATCTGTAAATAAACAGTAAGCTCGACTTAGGTCACACAACTGAGGAGAAAGATAAAATGTAATCCTATGTACCGACATTGCGATACCGACAAAGGGAACAACTATAGACTCTCGTCTATTACCCTGAACCCACCGGCGTGGTAATGACAAGCTCTATACGGAGTCACGACAACGTACTCAATTTACGAGCAGAACCTGAGGGTACAGAGCACCCAACACAACCACTCAATTTACGGGACCTGAGCCCCAGGGTCCAGAGCACCCAACACAACCACTCAATTTACGGGACCGCGTTGCTAGTGGCAAGGATACAGCAGGATAGATTGCGGGTTCTGATAAGAGTCTGAGGTTGGCAGGAAGGTTCTTTGTGCCAGAGTCATGCCGAGCTGATCTATTATGTGAGTGTCATCACTCTCGTCTTGTCGTGCATCCTGGACGCACGAAGATGTACCATTACTTACACCGTTAGTTCTATTGGACAGGGATGAAGCGAGATGTGATTCAGTTTATTTTTCGATGCCTCACCTGTCAGCAGGTAAAGGCAGAACATCAGAGACCGATAGGATTGCTACAGTCATTGCCTATATCGGAGTGGAAGTGGGAGCATGTCACAATGGACTTTGTGTCAGGACTTTCTCGGTCACCCAAGGGACACGACGCTGTGTGGGTTGTGGTTGATAGATTGACGAAGTTTGCACATTTTCTCCCAATCTGAGTAAGAGATTCGGTGGAATGACTGAGTAGCTTGTACGTTAGGGAGGTAGTCAGATTGCACGGAGTGCCAGTGTCTATTGTTTCAGACCGAGACCCGCGCTTCACTTTGTGCTTTTGGCATAGTTTATAGGAGGCCTTGCGGACGAACTTGACGTTTAGTACTGCTTTTCACCCCCAGACGGATGGCCAGTCAGAGAGGACTATACAGATTCTGGAGGATATGCTGAGGTCTTGTGTCCTTGATTTCAGAGGTTCGTGGGACGATCATCTACCATTGGCAGAGTTTACATACAAAAATAGTTACCAGTTCAGTACTGGGATGGCACCGTATGAGGTAGTGCTGGAAAGACGTGGGAGAGACCACAGTCTTGGGACCCGACATGGTACGGGAGACGACAGAGAAAGTTGCTGTGATTCGCCAGTGCCTATTGACTGTGCAGAGCTGCCAGAAGAGTTATACATATTAGAGGAGGCGACCTTTGGAGTTTGCAGTGGGGGATTGTGTTTCTGAAGTTCTCGCCACGTAGAGGTTTGATGAGGTTTGGTCATAGCTGGAAGCTCTCACCGCGCTTCATTGGACCATTTGAGATCCTTGACATGGTTGGAGAGGTTGCTTCAGTTAGCATCTGTGCATAACGTGTTTCACGTTTCTATGCTTCGGAGGTACGAACTAGATCCTTCACATGTGTTAGATTGGGCTTGGCTCACGGTGTGGGATTTTGCATAGGTGATGGAAGACTTGCTATAGTTTTCCTTTTCGAGACATGTACTTACACATGTGACACTTGTTGAGGCTGGTTTTGTACACCTTGAGGCGATTCTATTATTCATGTATGAGATTGCATGATTTACAGTTTTATGAGAGTTGAACTGTGAGGATCTTGTCCATTGTACATTTTAATTATCAATTGTGAAACCTAATTTCTTAAATTGGTGTTTTGGTGGGCTTTCGCGTGACCCGAATGTTTGGTGCGTGACAACTTGGTCTCAGAGCTCTGGGTTTGAATACTTATGAGCCATGGGAAAGAGGGTACATCACCTTGTGAGGATGTATGTGTGCTTGATTGCATGTGTTCAAGAGTTTTCTTACATAAGCATGATAGCCTGTTCAGCATGATGATTGTGTATACGTGGGTATGGAGGTTGGACCTTATGACTGATTAGTCTTGTATTCCGGCGTTTGGATTAACACACTTGAGAGCCATGTTAGAGACGCGTTTCATGGACGTGATTTCTAGCAAGGAATCTGAGTAGGTGATCCAGATAGACGAATCTTTCTTGTTGATTCTCCTCAGTATGTGAGACGTGATGACATGATATTACGCGGTTATGTGTTAGCATGCTTATTTGTCTTTTACGTTACCAATAACATGTTGTATGGATTCTTATCCTGTTATGTTGCTTTTGTATAGAGTTATGTCCACGCAAGGGGACGAGGCTGAGGTCGAAACCGTGGCTATGGTTTTGGCCGAAGGGACGTTCCAGTCCCAGATGTTGGGGATGCTAATGCACCCCAAAGACCTGCTGCTGAGGGAGATTTGTTGCGTGAGATGGCCAGCTCCATCCGGCAACTGGCTGAGGCCTCTAAGGTGAGAGAGACTATACCTGAGCCGAGGGCGACGGTTGTGATGCGTGAGTTTCACCATCTGGACTCTCCTACCTTTTTTGGAGATCCCAATCCCACGGTTGCCACTTAGTGGCTGAAGCTGGTTACCAGGATTCTGGATTCACTTCAGATTGAGGAAGATGATCTGAGGGTTATATGTGACGACTTCCAGCTGAGAGGGAGTGCTCACATGTGGTGGAAGTTTGCCAAGACCACAGTGGCAGGCACCTGGGACGCATTCACGAAGGTATTTCTGGAAAATACTTTTCAGCGACTCTGAGGGATCGCTACAGAGAGGACTTCCTATTTCTGACGCAGGGGACGATGACAGTGCTTGAGTACGAGGCTGAGTTTACTAGCCTATCCAAGTTTGCACAGGAGATTGTTCCTACTGACGAGTTTCGTGTGAAATGATTTGAGAGGGGTTTGAGACCCGCTATTCATGATAGAGTGGCAGCATTCAGGATGCAGGTCTTTATAGAGCTGGTGGAGAACACTCTGAATGAGACGCACAGAGACAGGGACAGTAGGAGTCAGCAGGGCGGGGGACGCACACAGAATCAGGGGCATAGGGAGAACATGCGTAGACGGACATCTGGTTCAAGTTTGCATCCGGTGGGGTCGTATCCGCCACAGTCTTCTGCATCCACACCTCCCGTAGCTTCAATGGGAAGGTCAGATCAGAGAGGGCTTATTTGTCATAGATGCCAGTGGCCAGGACATCGTGCGGCTGAATGTAGGAGTGCAGCGCCTATTCAGGCACAGTCGCAGTTGCAGGCGCAGGGGAGGGGGCCAGTGATATGTTTTGAGTGCGGTCATTCCAGGAACATCAGTAGGGACTGTCCTGGTTGAGGGAGTGTGTGCAGTACAGCAGGCGCACCAGCTGTTCCATCAGGCCAGGGGAGACAGATGTATGCACAACCTATAGCTCATACGACCCGTTTTGCCGAAGGAGGAGCTTCAGTGCAATCGGGCAGGCAGTCGGCAGTTTAGAGCCTCAATGGACCGAACAGAGCTTACGTTCTTGCAGAGCCCAGTTCTTCTAGAGCACCGGTCATACCCAATGCTGCTGCTACCACCTCCCTGATCAGATGTACCTTTCTAGTCCACATATCATGGGCCAGTGTTCTTATCGACATCGGAGCCTCACATTCATCCATATCATCTGCTTTTACATCTACTTTGGGGTTGCAAATGGACTGGTTAGGTAGTACTATGTGCGTGGAGACCCCTGTGAGTGGGGATGTGACGTTGAGTCTCGTCTGTAGATCCTACATGCTGGAGGTCGCCGGTCATTATTTCGAGTTCGACCTTGTCATCCTAGACATCACTGCATTTGATGTCATCCTAGGGATGGACTGACTAACCACCTATCATGCCTTCATCGATTGCGATCAACAGAGGGTAAAGATTTATATGCCGACGGGAGAATACTTTTTTTTTGTGGGAGACCGGGATGAGGGTTTGAGGTCTATGCCAAGTGTTGTAAGGAACCAGGGCAACCTGGGTTCCCTTTTTGCAGCCCTTATGCTGGACGAGGTAGTTGGGGTTCGAGGAGAGTTACCTCCGGTGGTGCGCGACTATCCTGATGTCTTTCCTATTGATCTTCTTGAATTTTCACCGAGCCAGGAGGCAGAGTTCTCTATTGATCTAGTTCCCAGAGTTGCTCCCATATCTATATCGTTCTATCGCTTTGCACCCGCTAAGTTGCGTGAACTCAAGGTGCAGTTACAGGAGTTACTAGACAGAGGGTTTATACATTTGAGTACTTCTTCGTGGGGAGCTCCTGCTCTTTTTGCGAAGAAGAAGGACGGATTGTTGCATTTTTTGTATCGATTACAGGAAGTTAAACCAGGTGACAGTAAAGAACAAGTACCTGATGCCGAGGATAGATGACTTATTTGATCAGTTGAGGGATTCGAGCTATTTCTTGAAGATTGACTTGAGATCAGGATATCACCAATTGAGGATAAGGGATGACGACATAGCGAAGACCGCTTTCAGGACTCATCAAAGACTGATGCTATGACCGGTTTGGAGCAACCGAAGAACATCTTTGAGATTTGTAGCTTTTTAGGTCTAGCCATCTATTATCGACTGTTCGTTAAGGACTTTGCTAGACTCACTGCACCGATGACGCGTTTGACGCGGAAGGGAGTTGTGTTTATTTGGAGTGAGTCCTGTGAGTCAGCTTTCCAGTAGCTGAAGACGAGGTTGACTAGTCCGCCAGTGTTGGTCATTCCAAAGCGAGGCTTGGGGTACACAGTGTACTGTGATGCATCACATGATGGTCTCGGATGTGTTCTGATGCAGGAAGGTAAGGTTGTAGCCTACGGTTCTCGGTAGTTGAAGATGCACGAGCGAAACTACCCGACAAACAACTTGGAGTTTGCAGTTGTGGTCTTCGCCTTGAAGACAAGGCGTCACTATTTGTATGGTGAGCATTTTGAGGTTTTTTCCGATCACAAGAGCTTAAAATACTTGTTTTCGCAAAAGGACCTGAATTTGTGCCAACGGCGGTGGATGGAGCTGTTGGAGGATTATGATTTTGATTTGCAGTATCATCCAGGGAAGGCCAATGTGGTGGCAGACGCGCTCAATAGGAGATCTCATGAGTCGTTAGCTTCTGTGGCTATGCGTGAGTGGGACATGCTTGCAGATAATGTGCAGTTTGATTTGTGCCTCAGGGAGATTGAGACGAGTGCCACCTTATTTTTTGTAGTTACTCAACCAGCATTGATAGCACGTATACTAGAGGTCCAGTAGATGGATCAGGAGGCTCAGATGATACGAGACCACGTTGCTAGTGGCAAGGATACAGCAGGATGGATTGTGGGTTTTAATCAGAGTCTGAGCTTAGCAGGCAGGTTGTTTGTGCTAGAGTCATGCCGAGCTGATCTATTACGTGAGTGTCATCACTATCATCTTGCCGTGCATCCTGGAGGCACGAAGATGTTCCATGACTTACGCCGTCAGTTCTATTGGACAGGGATGAAGCGAGTTGTGATCCAGTTTATTTCCCGATACCTCACCTATCAACAGGTAAAGACGGAACATCAGAGACCGACAGGATTTCTACAGTCGTTGCCTATATCAAAGTGGAAGTGGGAGCATGTTACAATGGACTTTGTGTCAGGACTTCCTCAATCAACTAGGGGACATGACATCGTGTGGGTTGTGTTGCTTTGGGATTTGAGTGTTAAAAATGAGGGAATTCAAAGATGTTTTGAAAAAATATTTTAAACACCTTAAAAATTAAATTTTGAAAATTCCTTTTGTTGAAAATAGAGTCGCCACTTAGTTTTTGAGAAAAACTAAGAAAAACAAAAATGGCTACTGATCTTGAAAACGTTGACCAGATAAAAAGGGTTCGGGGGCTAAAATACGAATCGGGAAAAGTGTTAGGCACCCCGTTTGCCCAACCGTAAGGTTGGCCTCTACTAATCATCATTGGTTCCTTAATATGATTTCTCAAATGCATGCAAATAAAAAAAATAGGAGTGAAGAGGGAACATTCAAAATCAAGTATAAAAAATACATAAAATATGTACATAACACTCCAAAATAAAGAAGTATCAAAAGAAAAATCATAAATCCTATAACATGCAATTTCTATCTAAAGGATACATGAAACACATACCCGCATGCAAGATTGTTTAAACAATCTAAATTAGCATGCTTTAGTTAAAAGAACAAACATGTTAAGTTGCTAAAATTATCTAACTTGGATTGCACAAAAATGAACTATACAATTTTGACATAAAGTAATCAAACCCTAAACTAATATGTACAATATGCATATTATTGAATTATCTAAAAGTATGTACAAATCTTATGTTAATGACTAACCAAAACAATAAAATCTAATAATAAATATTTTATATATTAATAAGCAAATATTTGAAACTCTAATTTGAAGAATAAATAAATAAAATAAAATTTACAAGTCAAAAAAAAATATTGGGAAATACTTGTTTAAACCACTAAAAGAAAAATCTTATTATTTACATTTCATATTTTTTTGAACAAAAGAAAAAAAAATAAAAATAATAGAAATTAAATAAACAAATGAGTTTTTAATTATTGTTAGAGGAGAAAATTACATTATGAACTTGAAAGATTAAAATAAGAAAAATGAGAAAAATATTAACTAATATAAAAGGTATTTTTATTTGTTTTGCACCTTTTTGTGGTTAATAAAAAGAAAAAAAATACTATGAAAGACAAATTAAGTTAATAGAGGAATATTTTAAAGAAAATTTAACATCTTATATTTTTAAGAGAAAATAGAAGAAAATTGAGGAAAATAAAAGAGATGAAAAAAAAATAGAATTTTCTTTTAAAGATAAAATTATGATATTTTTTGTGATTTTTGGTTTAACAAAATAAAATAAAAGAAAGAAATCATAGGAAAAGAAAATGAATTTTTTTTGTAAGAGAGATGAATGCTAATATTATAAGAAGATAAATGCTAAATGAAACTTTATTAAAATTAATAAGAAGATAAAAGATAAGAAAAGAAAATTACACTAATATTGAAAGAAAATAAAAAAAATAGAAAGTATAAACTAGAAAATGAATATTAAGCTAAAAAATAAAATGAAGTATTAGTATTTAAAGAAAAGAAAATGAAATACTTAAAGGAAAAGAGATAAAGCATTATGAGTAAAAATAAAGTTGATGATAAAAGAAAAGAAAATGCTAAGAAAAAAAATGCTAGAAATATGAATTGTATTAAAAATAAAAGAAAAAAAATAAATGAAATGAAAAACTAGAACATTAAACTAGTGCTTAAAAAAAATAAATAAGAAAATAAGAAAGAAAAATAAATGTTAGAATATTAGAACAAAACTAAGAATATAAAAGAACACTTAAACTAATATTATAAGCAAAGAAATGAGAAATAAATGGTACATTAAAAAAAATTACATTAAGCTAAAAGAAAAAAAATAAGATTTTTTTTTAAAAACTACATTATACAAAAAAAAGTAAATGCTAAGAAAGAAAGTTAAGTAGCTATTAAATGAAAGTTAAGAATTAAAATAGACCATTAAA
>JAOTRH010143279.1:0-13676 GCA_034768845.1 Heliamphora exappendiculata | reverse complement strand
CCCCCCCCCCCCCCCCCCTCTTGGGTTGCCTAATTCTAACACAAAGGAAACACACCCGCATAGAACTAACACTAAAGGATCTAAGAAAATTTAGGTGTTAAAAATCAAACCTTGATTCTCTTTGCAGGTATGTGTCAAGTCCTCATTCAAGGAGGGGATGTGGTAGATTGATAGTGTCTGCTCAAGACACATGACATGTGACAAATCAATGTTCGCATCCCTCAAGCCTAAAGATGGTAGATTTGTGGCATTTGGTGATAATAACAAGGGAAAAATTATAGAAATTGGTTGTATTGGTAAAATTCATTCCCCTTCTATTGAAGATGTTTTGCTTATTGATGGTTTGAAACATAATCTTCTTAGTATAAGCCAACTTTGTGACAAAGGTCACAAGGTTATCTTTGATCATGCCAAGTGTGTTATTGAAGACTCAATTGATAACAAAGTTATTTTTTAAGGTCATATGCATAAAAATATTTACACTTTTAATCTAAATTATCTTTTTAAAAATGACACCGAGTGCTTAACCACCTTGAGTGATAATAGTTGGTTGTTGCATAGAAGACTTGGATATGCACACATGAACTTGATTTCAAAATTTTTAAAAAAAGAATTGGTAATTGGTTTACCTCAAATCAAATTTGAAAAAGATAAAATTTGTGATGCATGTCAATAAGGAAAACAAGTTAGAAGTTCTTTTCAATCAAAAAATGTGATTTCTATTTATAGGCCCTTTCAACTATTACACATGGGCTTATTTGGTCCAACAAACACTCTTAGCCTTGGAGGCAAGAGATATGCTTTTATTGTTGTTGATGATTTTTCTAGATACACATGGGCGCTTTTCTTAACTCATAAGGATGAAACATTTGCCTCTTTCGCAAAACTATCTCGAAAAATTCAAAATGAAAAAAGTTTTCAACTTTCAAGTATCAAAAATGATCATGGTAGAAAATTTGAAAACAAAAATTTTGAAAAATTTTGTGACGAAAGTGGTATAGACCATAACTTCTCTACTCCTAGAATCCTTAAACAAAATGGAGTTGTTGGAAGGAAAAATAGGACTTTAGAAGAAATGACTATAACCATGCTCTGTGAGAACAATCTACCAAGAAAATGACTACAACCATGCTCCGTGATGCCTCTTTTGTAAACTCAGCTTGTTTTATCGTGAATAAAACTATGATTTTAGCTTATCTCAAGAAAATTCCATATGAGCTATAGAATGGAAGAAAATCTAACATCAGCTATTTTTGTGCCTTTGGGTGCAAATATTTTACTTTGAATAACAACAAAAACTTTTGGGTAAGTTCGATGCAAAATATGATGAAGGTATTTTCATAGGTTATTCTTTATCTAGTAAAACCTCAAGAGTTTCAACAAAAGGACCCTAGTTATTGAAGAGTCTATATATATTTTTATTAAGCTAACCTCGGTTCTTTTAAAATTTTTTGTAAGGATAACTTGGTTAACATAGAAAAGGGTATTGAGGACATCTTTATCAAGGACCAAAAAGAACCAAATCATAAGGAAGCTACAAATGAGCAACAAAATGAGGTTCAGTAAGTTGTTGGCACTTCAAATCTTGAAAATTCAGATTTGCCTAAAGAATGGAGGTATGCTCAAAGTCATTCAAAAGACATAATCATTGGTGAGTGGACCCATCTCAAGATATCAAAACTAGATCCTCTCTACATAATATTTGTGGTAACTTAGCATTCCTTTCCCAGACTGAACCAAAATATTTTGAGAAAGCTAAAAATGATGACTTTTGAATCTTGACTATGCAAAAAGAGCTAAACCAATTTGAAAGAAAAAAAGTTTAGACTTTAGTCCCAAGACCTAGGGAACACTCCATCATTGGTACAAAATAGATTTTTAAAAATAAAATAGATGAGAATGGAGTAGTTCTTAGGAACAAAGCTCGATTGGTAGCCCAAGGTTACAATCAAGAAGAATGCATCGATTTTGATGAGACTTTTGCCCATGTGGCTAGGCTTGAAGCTATTAGGATGTTCTTACTTTTGCATACTTTAAAAACTTCAAACTTTATCAAATTGATGTCAGAAATGCCCCTTTAAATAGTTTTATTTCAAAAAAGATTTTTGTGAAACAACTTCTTGGTTTTGAAAATCTTGATTTTTCAAACCATGTTTACAAACTTACTAAAACTCTCTATAGTTTGAAGCAAGCATCAAGAGCTTTGTATGAAAGGCTTAGCAAATTTTTGATTGAAAATGAGTTTTCAAGAGAAAAAATTGATACTACTTTTTTTATCAAGTCTCAAGAAAAAGATATGTTAGTTGTCCAAATATATGTAAATGACATTATATTTGGCCCAACGAATAAATCTCTGTGTAAAAACTTTGCTAAGTGCATGGAAAAAGAATTTGAGATTAGCATGATGGGTGAGCTCAATTACTTCCTTGTACTTCAAATCAAACAAACACATGATGGAATTTTCATTAACCAATCCAAGTACACAATAGATTTATAGAAGAGGGTTCGATATGCAAAAGGCAAAACCTATAGGAACCTAAATGTACCCTTCAACAAAACTTGACAATGATGAAAATAGTAAGGCAGTAGAGGAAAAGCGATATAGAGGTATGATTGGATCCCTACTTTACCTTATTGCTAGTAAACAAGATATCATTTTTAGTGTATGCATGTGTGTTAGATTTTAAACTAATCCTAAAGAATCGCATGTGACTGCCGTTAAGTATATCTTTAGATACCTATTAGGTACACAAAACCTAAGATTATTCTATCCTAAAGGAATAGCCTTTGAATTATTTGGTGATTTTGATGCAGACTTTACCTGTTGTAAAGTTGATAGGAAGATTATTAGTGGAACATGTTAATTTGTAGGACACTCATTAATATCATGGTTTAGCAAAAAAAAAAACTCAGTGGCCTTATCTACAGCTGAAGCTGAGTACATTGCAGCTTATAGCTATTATGCATAAGTTCTTCGCATGAAACAATAACTAGAAGACTATGGTATTTGTTTAGATCATATTCCTATTAAATGTGATAACACTAGTGCCATTAACATATCCGAGAACCCTATACAACACTCTAGAATAAAGCATATCGAGATTAGACATCATTTCATTAGAGATCATGTACAAAAGGGTAATATTGAACTTTAATTTGTAGACACGGACTACCAAGTTGCTGATATATTCACCAAACCTTTAAATGAAAAAAGAATATGTTATATCAAAAGAGAACTTGGTATGCTATGTGCTCCAAGTGGATGATTATATGCCATACTAACCATACATGTTCAATATATTTTGAATTCTTTTTACGCTTTTAGTTTGATGTGTGAAAAATGCCAACTCATTGTTGAAAATGGTCGACACATATGTGCAGAATTAACTCAATCTGTATGATATCGGCACAATTGATAAAAAGTGTCGACTCAACCAATATAGTGTCAACTCATATTTGATATCTTACTCTTGGTATATTTGGGTTGATCTAATTCTTGACAGCGTCGACTCAATTGGCCGAAGGTGTCGACACTAGAGTAAAAAGTATCAACATAATTTCTATCCCTTGGACACCCTCTTTTCATGAAGGAAAGTGTCGACTTAAATGCACTTTGTGTCGACACAAATCTTAAGCTTATATAAAGGCATCGGTTCCTCATTCGATGCACCATTTTGACTCATTCTCTTCAAAATCGTTCGTCTCCTACGTCTTTTCACCTCCCCTCTCTTTGAAACCTCGAGTCGACCCGTCCTCTTCCCCTCATCACCACTGATCCTCCTCTCCTTCACGGTGACAGCAAGAACAACGGGGAAAGGTAGCAAGAGGCCAGACGAAGGGCCATCGTGTTGAAGGCAAACTGCCAAGATCATTGATTTGTAAACGATTTTTTGAAAAACAAAAACTAAATGGGCAATTATCGAAACAAGCCCCAGATAAAAACTTCTTGATGTCAAACGATCAAAAATAAAACCCGTGCCACCACAATTAATTCAGATGAATACCTTTTGGTCGGTTCTCCAACTACGAATTTTGATTTTTCGAGTTGAAGCTCCCGTCAGACCTTCTATTGTATTCTCGATGCGATTCCCGAACGTAGTGTGGGTTATGATCCTTCGAGAACTGAAGTCGACAGAACCTGGACAACCTTAGTCTTGAAAGATAATTTTTTTATTTTGGTTCAGCCTACCCGCATATTTATAGGGTTATAGTAGAAACTTGTGGAGTAATTATGATATAGACTTCTAGTATAACCCAGATACCTATCCAGCGGTTTTCGCAAATATGCAAACCTCTCAACGATTTTTGTAATTATAAAAACCTTGCAGCAATTTTGTAATTTTCATAAAACACTAAATTACAGTTCACAACACTAAAGAACTGTAACTGCACTTTTAGCCATAATCTCAAGACCAATTTGTATTGAGCTCCTGTTATTAAATACTTAACTCATCTTCCCACGTTAAGATTTCTGATACCTACTAATTAAATTTAATTACTAATAATTTAATTTAATCAGTATCTTTAAAATTCCTTAAACCTTTTACTTAACTTATTTAACCGCCGAATAATTAAATCCATCTGCAAGATTTGATACGGTCAAAATTTATAAGTTTTCTTAAAAGGGTATCGTTAATCCCAAGCAATCGGAATGTAGATTTCATTAATAATTAATATTCACCATATAATTAATACTGTTATCCAACTCACCGGGACTATAGACCCATAAAAGATCGCACCATCTAATGAATCAAAACAACGAATATTAAATATACGTAAATAATAATTATTTCATAATTAAGAGTACAAGCACTCACAATAATCTTGGGGTGTGAATTAATTTATATAGTCAGTATAAAATTAATTACCTCAATGTGGTCCTGTTCAACACACACAAAGTGTACTAGCCCAGCGAGTCTGAACAATAGACGACACTATTATCTGTTTCTCGTAACCAAGACTGGCCTACTAAAACTCTGTACTATAGTTATACCGATGGTTTGTTCATTTTCAACTAAATTATGAATAAAAACATATATTCTACAACAACTTATAATCTGATTTTCTGTGTACAAGTCGTACTCTACACACCAGGTTAAATACTGTATAAAATAAAAGATAACTATGCATAACATTAAAAAAATGATATTGCATACATTACTCATTAAGATTCTCATAAAATAAAAAATTAATTTTATTAAAATAAAATTAAATATGAAAACCAAATAAAACCTATGATTTTTAGTATACAATACTGACAATCTTCCACTTATACTCAAAACTATGCTGTCATACATCTGACTCCCATGCAGTTTACATGACTATCGAAAGTCTTAGTCAGTAGGCTCTTTGTAAAGGGATCTGCAAGGTTGTCTCCTGATGCAATCCTTGTCACAACAACATTGTCCCTCCGTATAATTTCTCGAATCCGATGATATTTACGCTCAATATGCTTTCCTTTCTTGTAGACTCTTGGCTCCTTCGAATTTGCAATCGCTCCGCTATTGTCACAATAAAGTGTAATAGCCGACTAAACTGAAGGCACCACATCTTGATCCAACAGGAAGTTCATGAGCCAAACGGCCTCATCGGATGCTTTAAAAGCTGCCACATACTCAGCCTCCATGGTAGAATCAGCAATGTAGGACTACTTGATACTCCTCCAACTTATAGCTCTGCCTCCTAAGGTAAACACATATCTTGAGGTAGACTTACAGAAATCTTTTTCTAACTAAAAATCCAAATATGTGTACTCTAAAGGTACTAGATTGTCTACCTGGTAAATTAACATATAATCCTTACTCATTTTTAGGTACTTGATTATATATTCTTTACTGTAATTTAATGCTCATGTCCTGAGTTAGATTGATATCTTCTAACCATGCCAACAACAAAGCAGATGTAAGGCCTAGTACAAAGTATAGCATATATTAGGCTTCCTAATGCCAAAGCATAAGGAACCACCTTCATCTTCTCTATCCAATCAGGTGTCTTCATAAAATAAATTACCATTCGTTCCATTGGGATACCCGACAAAGAAATAGACTTCCATTTTCGATTTCAACTTACCCGCGTTCTCTTTCAGCATATGTGCTGGACACCTCCAAATCTGAATATGTCTCAGGCTAGGCTTACGTCCGGTCCACAGTTCTGTTGGAGCAAAAGGTACTGACTTAGAAGGTACTAAGTTCAGAATATAAGCCATTGTCTCTAATGCAAGTCCCCAAAACGAATCAGGTAATTCTATATAACTCATAATTGACCTTACCATCTCCATAAGAGTCTTATTGTTTCTTTCTACTACACCATTCTGCGGTGGACTGCCTGGTGCAATCAACTGGGATATAATCCCTTCTGACGACAAGTAGTCTCTAAACTCTCAAAAGAGGTACTCCCCACCATGGTCGAATTGCAGTAATTTGATACTTTTACCTAGATGCTTCTCCGCATCCGCCTTGAATTTTTTAAATTTTTCAAAGCATTCAGACTTACGGTGCATCAGGTAAATGTATCCATACCTTGAGTAGTCGTCAATGAAACTGATGAAGTACTCAAAGCCACCTCTAGTCGGGATAGTCATAGTACCACGCACATCATAATGAACTAATTTCAATGGTTCTTTAGCTCTATAGCCTTTGACCGAGAATGGCCTTTTGTTCATCATACTCTCTAACCAGGACTCATAGACTGAAAGTGCCTCAACTTCTAATGAAGCAAAAAGTCTATCTTTTACCAGTTTATTTATCCTTTTTAGATTAATATGACTCAAACGTAAGGGTGAAAGAAAAACATTTGGTTCATTAAAAAAGAAAACTTTCTCTTAGATGGTAAATTAGATATGTTATTCAATTCAATTAGTTACAGTGTATAAGAGATAGAAGATATAACATACAGATCATTCACCAATGTACTAGAACAAATAAAACGTTTATTTTTCTTAATAACCACAGAATCATTAAAACGAACAGAATATTTATCATTTATTAAATTAGAAATCAAAATTAAATTTTTTCTAATAGAAGGTACATAAAGACAATCTTTTAGAAGTAAAATTCTATGTCTACTAAAACTGAGAGTGGCATCTCCTACTACAACAGCTGTCACCTTTGTATTATTGTCCATATGTAGGTAAACCTTCCCATCACTAAGTTGTTGGGTTTCTTAGAACCCCTGCAATGAATTACAGATATGATTAGTGACTCCCGTATCTACACACAAAGTACCGATAGAAAACATTGCTAAATATGTTTCCACAACCAATGAACAGAACTTACACTGATTGTTCAGCTTGTTAAGATAAACTGGACATTATTTTTTCTAGTGCCGTGTCTGATTGTAGTGAAAATATCTTCTTTTCAGGTTTTCCATAACAGTGCGTGGACCACTAACTATCCTAAAAATTGTGTTTCCTTATTTCTAAACATTTTTCTTCTTCATACCTTTCGGCCTAGAGGAAGAAACTTTTTAAGAAACCAACACATTTCATGACATTGAAAGATTGTCCTTAGTTGTTAAAACTATATCCAAATTACATTTTCAGTCAACAAAATTCGATCCTGTTAGTTTGTTCTTTTTAAGTATATTGATGCGAATGGATTAAAAACTATTTTAATCTTACGAATCATATAATTAAAAATAACCGTTAATTATGATGAGTAAAATTTTAAATTTACTTTAAAATTGATTCACTCTACTATTTACAAAAAATTCAACAGCTTGGTACCCTATTAATAGTATGTCTCGATTGGAGGATATCTACTATCCATCATTTGTCTAGACATGATAATTTTTATTAATATAACTATTTAGGCAATTGGCCATGCCAAGTAAAATTAAATAACTGATATAATTTCAGTTCAGAAAATAATAGCAATGACTTAAATAGAGAAGATACTATTATTTACAGTTTAGTGTTAACCATCACCTAATTCCGAATATATCGCTTTGTAACGAACCATTTAGATGGAGAAGTGATCCACACTAATAATTTCCAAAATTATCCTTAAATGAGATTTGTACTGACAGTACCGCAATCAATCATGTTCGATAAGAAAGAAGGCCTTACTGCAAAAAATGGAGAATTAATTACATCGCCGACAAACTAGTGATGGAGACTACGACATTTATCTGTGAATAAATTTCTTCTCCCACTTAAGAATCCTCCACCAAGGGCACTGCCAGCTAATGTCTGAACCGGTCAGAGAGGAAAGATATTGTCGCCAAGATGCTTCAGTGTCACATATCTAATAACGTAGATGGTAAGGAAAAGAAGCGGCATTGTGCCTATCAGTGGGAGGTTTCTGTATAAGGTTCACCTTCTCCATCAGCCAGATTTGTAGCAAGAGTTAGAACAGTAAGAGAAATGTTTTGCAGTGTAACATAGAACTTGATACAAAGAAAGATGTTAAGATCACCTGGAGAAGTAAAGGGCTGCCAGCAAAGGTGGTGGTTTCGCCACAATGAACAGCATCCAAGCCCAGCAGTGACTCGGCCAAAACCAAGGGGACGAAGTCTTTTCCCATCCACACTTGGCCAGCAATGTTAACCAGGACACAACTAACCCGCTCATCAAAAGGGACAAGTAGATACCGGGCAAGGAGGCAGAAGCAAAGTGCATAACGGCGCCGCAACTGAAAGTCTAGATCGCTGAGGTCACCAGTCGATGAAACTTCTCAATAAGCCATGGAATGTCGAGACAGTCACCTGAGGTCAGACGAGAAGCCTCCATCTTAGACAGACCGTAGAGTTGCATCACCTGCTGCCAAACTGAGAGAAAGCGGATAGGAACAACAACATAACCCCATGGAGTTAAGTCCAATAAGGCAGTAAATTCCTCCACAGTGGGACAAAGTTCTTCAAAACCGAACCGAAAGACAAGAGACTGAGGATCCCGCAGTTGTGCAGCAGCCGCTAGTAAAGGTTTATTAATCTTCAAGGCCCTCAAAGAGAAAATGGCATCAAGGCCAAAGGGGGTAAAGTTCAAACGTTCGATATGGAAAAGTCTCTCAAACCATGAAGAAAGGGGATCGGCCATATGAGTCCGAGCAACAGCAAATGGGGCCTCCAGGGCTATAATTATAAGGTAAAAAATGGCAAAAAATTGAAATTGAAGGGAAAAGCTCTCTCGCTAGTGCTTGGGGCAGACCCGGCGGGAGGAAAGACCAGCCTCGTCCGAGCTGTCGTCCTTGAAGAGTCTGTCGAATTCATCGCCATCATCACTACTAGAAGAGGAGACAACTCTGGACTGGCTCCGAGCAAACGAAACAGATCCTTTGGAACGAGCCTGGAAGGACGCCCAGGAACAACGACCTTTAATCGAGGCTGGGACCGGGGCTAGAGCAGGTAGCGGCATCACATCGCTGGCCGGAGCTGGAGGCTGCCAAAAGAAAAACAAGACTCAGAGCAGAATAAAGACAAGAAAATGCAAAAAAATTGAAACACACAAGCTACTCACGGCAACTAATGGTATGAAAGCAACGCCGGCTGCCCGCATCGAGGCATCCCTCTACCGGACCAGTACTCTCAAATCGGTAATCATCAGCATTGCCCAGTCTAACCAAGCCTGATCGACCAGTAGAAGAGAACAGTTCTAAAATAAACTAGACAGATAAAGAAAGAACAGGTGACTGAGATAAAGATAGAAGACAAACCTGGCCGATGTCAGCCCTGAACCCCGATTCCGGCGGAACAAGAACTGGCAGAGAGAAGGGGAAGCCGTATACCACAATTTGGACGTCCCATGGCAGCTCTGGGTCCCTCATACTACCAGCAGCATCATCAGCAGCAGTAGCAGCAGCCCCTCCAACGGCAGCATCAGCATCGGTAGCCTCCGGTGCTCGCCTCCTGCCACTCGGGTCGGGTCCTAATGGACCCAGTAGATGGACCCGGGCCCAAGCAGTATAGTCTCCCTCTGCCACCAATAGCTCGGTAGCCGAAGTCCCCACCAGCTCGAGAAGAAGATCGACCCGGCTCAGACACTCAGTTCGGCGCATACAGGCCGGAGGAACCACTGGGATCCGAAAGTGATCCAGGTCGAGTAACTCGCGAACCACCCGCTCTCCCATATAGTACTCCCGTCCAAATGGGCCCTCCAGCAGGATCCGCCTGGGAGTGATATCCCGACTGCGCATCAAATCAGCACTGACCTGATCCTCCTCCCCCCTCCAGACATCCTAGTGGACCTGCAACAGTTCAAGATACAGTAAAATGAAAAGAACAGTAAAACATACAGTGTGATGAACAGCGTGCAGTAATTAGTGCCCAGTGCAGTACAGTACAGTGCAGTAAATAGAATGGAAACCAGTGCGGTGCAGTACAGTGAATAGCGCAATAAGCAGTATAATACAGCAAGCAATGTACTGAATGGTAATGATACCTAGTCGAGGGTTAGCCGATCCAAAGACACCCGGAGCCGATCAAGATCCTTCCCCCGGCCTTCTTCTCTTTTAGCCCTCGAGATCACCGAGCTGCTCGGGGAATGACCAGAGGGTCTGCTGTAGAGTTCTCCGGGATGTGAAGCCCGAGGAACTCATAGGTCCACAACTACAAAGAAAAGATGTCAGTAGGCAGAAATAACAGATAATAGAAATAGATGAAGAACAGCAGAAACTAAGTCATACCTCCCAGACCCTCCAATATCCCCCAATGCTGAGCTCCTGAGGGAACCGGGTCAAGGTCCACATAAAGCTGTAGAGAGTAGCCAGAGTAGCGCCTCCCCAGTCATAGCTGGCAACCCGGTCAAGACGAGCCAGCCCGCCCAAGTAATGCAAATGAACAGTATTCTCCTTGTTCCAAAACAAAGAGGTACCAAACATATACATAAGAAAGCCTCAGGCAATCCACTAGTAATGACGGGGCTCGGTGTACTGAAAGTGTCTGAACCGCTCAAAGAACCAGGCGTGTCTAACTCTGTAATTTTTCCTAAAATTTTCTAAAAATTTCAAAAATTTTCTTACAATTTTCTCAAAATTTTCTAGAATTTTTCTCAAAATTTTCAAAACGTTTTTTAAAGATTTTCTAAAGGTTTCTAAAAACTCCTCAGAAATTCTCTTAAAGTTTGTTCCAATTTTCAAAGATTCTTTTCAAAATTTTATAAGAATTCAAGAAAACAAACTCAAAAATCAAAAATCAAAACAAAGATCCCCCCAAATTTATGTTTTTCTCAAAATAAATAATAAAAAAAACTTAAGCCTTTTATTCTTGGGATTTTTTACTAAAATAATCACCCATTTTGTCGGTTGATTGAAAATCCTAGTTGTCTCTACTGTTTTAAACTCCATTGCAAATGTACCTAAACTAAATTCAAATCCCAATCATCAATCAACATCCACAACCATTCATCAAATATATCAAAATAAAACACCATCATCCATCATTTATCATCATCAACAATCATCATCATTCATCACATCATCATATGGGGGATCTTAAGCATGCGTCTACATTTGAGTTTTTTCATACTCTGATATTAAAATAAGTAAGGATAGGGTACTTACCGATGGGCGTCGACGAGATATTTGATGGTCAGGCTCCCGCAGAAGAAGGTCGACAGCAACAGCATCCTCGAGAGGCTCATAGCGTCACATCCCGCGAGGAACCACACGATATGGTAGTAGAGCGTAAGTATGGGCGTCGAAGGGTGCCGGACGGCAATCTCCAGTGTGAGGATCCAAGAAGTCAACCACCGATGCCTCAGCAACGGCATCTGCAGCCGCCTGCACCACAATAGCCGCTCGTGCCTCCTCAGCAACTCGACGGGAGGCAAGCTCCGCCTCGAGTACAAGAGCATCCATCGCTGCAGTGGGCTGCGTGGAAGTACCCCCACTAACGGAAGGGTCCTGTCATGTCCCCGAATCATCATCTCCCTAATCCTGGCCTGCCATAAATAGGAACGGGATCACGAATAATAGTGTAAACATCTTGTACCTCGAAAATATAAGAGAGAAGAGGCACGAAAGATTAAGAGGCAAGAAAAAAACAAGAGAAAGTTTGAGCGAAGGTTGAGAGCATGGGGAGCTAGAGAGAGAAAGTGAAGAGTAAGAATGGGCATGGTCCGTGCGCCCTGGAGAGTCTTGTACACGCCTAGAGGTGGCGGTCGCCACATTCAATCTCAGCGGCTGCCAGGTTTTCCAACAGACACACGGTGACCGCCATGTTGTCAACGGTCACTTCATGTCTTGAGTTTCGCACCCTTGTCTGACGGTCATTATGGAGTTTTAAAGGGCTGTTTGGGTGTTTATGCGCACTCATTATGTTTATTCTTGTTTTTGTTTTATTATTTTGTATGTGTTTTTTTCTTAAAATAATTTTGGAGGACTTTTCAAAAAAATAATAAGAAAGAAAAAATATAATATAAATAATAATAATAATAAAAATATATAATATATAGCATAAAAAATAAAATAAAAAATAAATAAATAAATAAATAAAAACAAAATTTGATTCAAATGTGCTTGTTACCTTTTCGGTGTTTTCTCCTTCCGATAAATCCAGCTTTAAGCCATAACTTGGCTCTTAATTTCGTCTCCAATAGATATAATTTTAAGTATGCTATCCCGCATCTCGTACTCTGAATATTTAGGACTTAACTCGACCTATTAATCAGTGTTTCCTTCCGAAAAATCATATTTTAAACCATAACTTGGTTTTTAATCTCGTACATCATCCTGAATTTTTAGGTTCTAGCTCGACCTATTAATTCGTGATTTTCTCCCGATAAATTTAACTTTAAGTCATAACTTGACTTTTTGTTATCCTATTTTTACTTCGAATTTTTAGGTCTTAGCTCGACCTATTAATTCATGATTATCCCTTCTAATAAATTTAATTTTAAACCGTAACTTGACTTTTAAATATTTTTATCTCGCACCTCGTTCTGAATTTTTAGGTCTTAACTCAATCTATTAATTCTCGGTCCTTCTCATGACCCTAAACTGACTCATCGGTTCTCTTCATGACCCTAAACTAACTCATCGGTCCTCTTCATGACCTTAAACTGACTCGTCGGTCCTCCTCATGATCCTAATCTGACTCGTCGGTCATTCTCATGACCCTAAACTAACTCATCGGTCCTCCTCATGACCTTAAACTGACTCGTCGGTCCTTCTCATGACCATAAACTGACTCATCGGCCCTCTTCACGACTTTAAACTGACTCGTGTTTGCATTACACTATACCTATCTACATCATGTTAGCATTTGTTCATGTTATCATCAGCATCATGTTTCTTATCATTTCATCTTTGCATTTTGCCCCATAAACTACGTTCTAGTCTGATCCCTAGCAAAATGGGTACATAGGCAACTCGATAAAATTCGAGTACGACCAACATCATATGCATGCATGTGTGATTGTGGCCTAAGATTGACGGCTCAATCAAATGGTTGTTGTCTCTGGGTCTTTGATATAACCTGCTTCATGCGTTGCAATGCAAGTTATATCAAAGAGGGGCAACTGTAGACACCCCAATTTGACTCCGCCTAATCTTAGGAGAATTCGATGATGAAAATAGATGAAATAGTGCCTCGGTACAATCCTCGAAAAGTGACCTAAGCTCGGTATTTGATCCCGAAACTTTCAAACCAATGAATTTTGTCGAGCCATCGAAACTTGCTGCCCAAGTAAGGCGACCGCCAACTCTCATCATGGCGCCCGCTATAGAACTTTGTAGAAACCC